>CM070546.1:46858988-47106697 GCA_036346405.1 Phyllostachys edulis | reverse complement strand
GATCGATTCGGCGAGCCAATTTTGAGTTGGAGGAAGCATGGCTTCCGGCACCATAAACCAAAAAGAATGGAGTTTCACCGGTCGCCGATATGGTCGCGGGTTCGAACGACCCATAACACGAGGGAAGTTCTTTAACCCAAGCTCTGACCGTTTGATTAAGCGGTGAATACTCGGCGTTTGATCCCTGCATAAGGATACCATTAGCCGCTCAATCGCTCCGTTGCTCGTGGATGAGCAGCGAAGCAAAATGAACTTTGACCCCAAGTTCATCGCGGAATTCTGGAATTATTCTTTGGAGGCGGGAACCATTATGCGTGATGATCTGTTGGGTACACAAATCAGCGTGATCACATTTTTCAGAGAAATCTCTTAGCGGCCTCGGTTGTTATTTTAACGACTAGCTCGGCTTCAATCCATTTTGTAAACGTGTCAATCATGACGAAAAATTGGCCTTGGGTGCTCTTAGGAAAGGTCCCGAATGTCCAAATTCCCTGGGTTGCAAAAGGCCAAGAAAGAATTGTTTGTAAGGCTTAGTCGGCTAGTGTACTTGTCGGCTATGAAACCGACATTGTACACACTTCATCACAAGCTCTTTTGCATCATGAAGGCGCTTGGCAAGAATAGCCTTGCTTGGGAAGGCTTTACCGACTGTGGTTCTCAGAGGAATGGTGTGCTCGCACGACACCTTCATGGATTTCGTTAGCAATCTAATGCCATCCGTTTGAGATATGCATCTCATCAACACTCCATGAGATCCTCGTTTATACAAGATACGTTCGATTAGAGTGTATGATTTGGCTTTTTTGTGCTATACGATCGGCCTCTACATCATCTTCTCGAATTGTGTCATCTTTGAAGATAATTGTAGATCGATGTCATCCATTCTCTACGTGATCGTGTGGCACCAACCGTCAACGACACATGGAGCATCCATGTTTCCTTGATTAGTTTGTTCAACTTGCAAAGAATCATGTATGTTCTCGAAGGCTCAACTACCGAGGGTGAATTGAGTTGCTCGAGAAAAACTCGGCGGGACGGTCGACCTCGTGGAGGCCATCCGTGTCCAGCTGATGCGCGAAAGTTTTCCTTTCTAGGAATATGTTGGATCGAAAACCGAAGAAGTGCTTTTCGAGTTTTCGTACTTCCGCCGATAAGATGACATCTTGGTACTCAAGCATTGATACTCTTTCCCCACTTGATTCGCTACTAGTTGAGAATCGCCTTTCACTAATGTCTGCGAATCCCGGCTTAACGAGCTGCTCGAGTCCCGCCGATAAACCTTCATATTCTCGCCACATTATTGGTGGCGAGAAAATTTAACTAGATGGCGTACTTGATGTGTTAGCGGTGGGGATATCAAGACCACTCCGGCCCGATCCTTGTAACATCAAGGAACCGTCAAAATACAATGTCCACTCGTCGTGGTGTTCGTTACTCGGGTCCTTGGGTGGGTTCGAGGTTTGTCCATTTGGCAATGAATTCGCTATTGCCTAGGACTTTATTCTTTGTTCGTGAAATAAAATGGAGATCGAGCGCCCTAGCTCGACAGCCCATTTGGCTATTAGTCCCGATGATTCCTGTTTCCAAGGACTTGACCAAGAGGATATCCGGTAAGTACGACCACTTTGTGGGCCCAAAGTAGTGCCTTAGCTTTCTTGAAGACATAAGGAGGCCATAGAGCAACTTTTGTACTGTGGGTATCTTTCCTTTGGTCCATGTAAGACTTCGCTACGTAATAGACTAGTCGTTGGATATTATCCTTTCTACAACCAAGATTACACGCTAAGCTATGCGTGGTGTTCTTCGCCACGTAAATTAGCAATGTTTCTCCGATCTCGGAGAAACTAAAACGAGGTACTTGTAAGGTACTTTTTAAGTTCCTCAAAGGCATCGTTTGCCTCTTTAGTCCACTCAAAACTCCCATGTTTCGAAGAAGTTTAAAGAAAGGTAATCCTTTTTCCCTAACCTTGCTATGAAGCGACTTAACGCCGCCATCTGATAGGTTAGTTTTGGACTTCTCTTCGTAGGGTCTGAGGGCGATGTCGGTCGATGGCACAAATTTTCTTTGGATTTGCTTCAATACCTCTAGCGAAACTAGGAAACCGAGCGGTTTTCCAACGAAACTCCAAACACACACTTTTCCGGATTTAACTTGAGGTTATGTCTTCTCAAGTTATTAAAAGTTTCTTGTAAGTCGAGAATGTGGTCTTGGCGTTGGTGGTCTTTACGACGGATCGTCAGCGTAAGCTTCTAGATTCCGACCGATTTGTGGACTAAAGGTTTTTGCATCAACCTTTGAAAAGTTGCACCAGCGTTTTGAGACCAAATGGCATCTTAATATAACATTAAGTGCCATATGGGGTGATGAAGGAAGTTTTCTCCTCATCTTCTTTACACATACTAATCTGGTGGTACCACGAATACGCATCTAAAAACTTAGTAACTCGCACTTGTAAGTAGAGTCTACCGGTTGATCAATGCGAGGAAGGGAGAAGTCATCCTTCGGACAAGCCTTATTAAGATCGTAAAAGTCGATACACATTCGCCATTTTCCATTGTTTTTCTAACCATTACAGAGTTGGCAAGCCACCGTGGGTGGTCGACTTCACGAATAAATCCGGCTTTGAGAAGCTTGTCAATCTCCATTGGATTGCTTCCTTCCGTCGGTCGTAAATGTCGTAGTTTCGCTTGATCGGTTTTTGTCGGTGGAGAGCAAGCACGTGCTCGATCACCTCCGGGGACTCGGGCATATCGGACGCTTGCCGTGCAAACCGTCTGATTCGCTCGGAGGAAGGAGGCGGCGACTCTTCCTATTTAGGGTCGAGTCTTGCCCAGCCGGAATCTTCTTGGCGGTTGGAGTGCGGATGTCTGACCCATGTGAAGACTTGACTGTCCGAGAAGCGCTTTTGTCGAGTGGTACCTCCTTTGTGCAGTCGGATGGTTTGGGTGTCATCTTTGGCCTCGGTGCTTGACTCTGCATGGGAGTCGGGTTAACCTCTGCGGTCGGAAGTTCATCAACGATTGCAAAGGATTTCGATCGCATACATAAGCCATTTTCGATCCTCGAATAGTGATGACTCCCGCCCCGGCATTTTCAAACTTTGATAACCGTAATGCGTGGCTATCAAGAATTTTGCTAATCTTTGGTCGATCGAAATTCCGTTGTATCGCGGATTCAAGTTTACTACATCAAGCGGAATCCTCTGCTCGGAAGTTGTCGCTTTCGAGCGAATCGTAAGGAAACTTGTCCTATCGGTTTAGCGGTAGAACCGGAACTATGCCATGAAAAGCATATTTCACTGAGGTTTCACCTTTGACATGGGGACTGCATTTCTTCTAAAGCTCCCACAAATAATATATTCAAAGAACTACCCCATCTACTAAGACCCGATTAACCCGAGCAATTATTAATGGTTGGTTCAACAGCGATAAGGAACCTACCCGGTCGAGTCGATGGGATGGGGCGATCGTCTTTCTTTGAAGAAATTGCGGTGTCCGACCACTTGAAGTGCTTGATGACAATCGGAGATTGACTAGGTTGACCTCTCGCTCCATGGCCTTCAGATAGCGTCTGGACTCGTATGAAGAAGATCCTCCAAAAATCATGTTGGTGTGTGTTGGGGATCTGGTACTCCATCTCTTAAATCGCCATCCTTGTCCTTTTGGAGCTCGTTTCTCCATGTTCCCGTATTGCGGGAAATGGTCCTTTACGCATAATAATCCTCCGGTTTCTTTTGCCGAGACACGGCAGTGCACGAGATCATACCACGTGCTGGTGAAGTGGACACCACTTCTTGTTCGTCTGCGAATCTTTGGTTGAACTTTTGCCTTGCTTCGACCAAGCATAGTCCTTCTTGCCCTTCTGAACTTTTTGGAGCAGCGAGGACTTCTTTGTCGTCGGATCTGCGGTTCTTTTTCTTCTTGAGAGACTTCTTGTTCTTTTTCTCTGTTTGTCGGCCGGGTCGGGGAATCTTGTCTTTCCGATCAATGGCTTCACACCACTCGATTGCTTCGCTAGCGGTGGTATACTTATCCGCCATATCAAAAAGCTCAACGGTTGTTCTTGGTGGGTTCATTGCTATGTCCTCCGTAAACCGCCGATTTCTCGATCTGTTTTAAAAACTTGAATAACGAGAGGATTCTGCGACTTGGGTATAGAGTTACAAACTGGTGAACCTCTTGATATATTGGCGTAAAGTCTCATCGAGATCCTGCCGGATTACTGTGGAGATCGTCCTCCTTCGAGCGTCGTGCATTACCACTCGAAGTTGGCAATCGAAGATCATCCTGAGTTGTTCCCAAGTATATATTGATCCGCCGTAAGTTTAACAACCACGGCCAAGGCGGACCCTTCGAGCACGGTGGGTAAATAGTTGGCCATTACATTCTCATCGCCACCAAAGAGCCACGATGGCGGTGGTATATATTGGAGAAATTCCAATGGGTTTTGAGTTCCATTGAATTTGTCCAAGTTGGCGTCGGAACCGGTTAGGCCAGCGCACGGCTTGGAGCCCTGCGAGAGAAGGCTCGACAACTTTGTGATTGATTCATGGCGTCTTCTCTCGGGAAGGTGCGGATTATGTCGATCGGAGACCGATCCCTAAGATTGGGACGGCTGGAACTCCGGTGTCCGATCCGGTCGTGAACTTGATATGATGCCTCACCGCCCACTTGGTTCAAGCGATGTCGGAGATCGTTAGGTCCTAGTGGTGGTTCCTCTCGACACGATGGGGAGTAGCTTCTTGAATAACCTTCTCCCCTCGTGACTCCTTGGTCGGAATCGTCGAGGAGGTCTCGGTATCGGCGCTCTCTGGTATGACCGTGTTGTCCCTGGCGAGGAGGCGTTGGGATGAAGTCATAGTATGACTTCTGAAACCCTCTGTTCCCGATCGCTTCCGTTATTTGCATAGTGCATTGGAGAATTTTGGATACGACCTACGAGTTGTACAAAACTAGGCGTTCTGCTAGCGGGATCGAATTATTTAACATGTTTTGAATCGCGCAAGTTTTGTCTGATTCGAAGGTCTCGGGGGTTCATCTTGGTCGTAGGTGTATGCTGTCTGAACCTTCCCGACCTTGGTTGTTCGGTCCCATCAGTCCTCTGGGTGGGGCGCATACCGAGCGAAGTTAAGCGATTAGCGTCGATTAGTTCCGTTGCCTCCGGAAGTTGGTGCTTGGCGGCCGGATCATCTCTAACAACGCGTGATGGCGTGGTAGAGAGTGTAGGACCGTGCGGGGCATCTTGATCTTCATCTCCGATCGCGTTGACCGTGCTTCGGATTGATCTTCCGATGAGCTTCCATCATAACTAATGGAGAGCTTGTCGGCGTTACGCGAAATCTTCCACGATGGAGATCGGTCGAGATGAGCACTTCTGAGGTCTTCTCGGCTGATCCGACGAACCGCCGATCGTATCTTGAGTGTGATCATCCCCACATGGCCTCGACCACTGGAGGTTTCATCGACCGTTACCGGTGGCGGTTGACTCTGGAATTGCGAAGCGAAGGAGAGTATCTTTCACCATGATTTCATCAATGGTATAGAGTTTTCGGGTGATGGGGCTGAAATTTCTTCACTGTTTCGTCGATCGAGAAGACCGGGCGAAGATCCTCGACATTCGAATCGGTCTGAACGGCCGGTTCTCTGGTTCGCCACCGGTAGTGGCGGCGCATCTTCATCCATTCGATTCGACCTCGCTAACATCGGCGACGTCGGCGAGCGGCGGAGGAGGAAGAGGAGGATGACTCGCCATTTTCTTCCATGGCGCGGATACATCCTTCCATGTCGAGGTCGGCGTAGTCCGCCATCGAACATTTTCCTCATCCCAAACTCCGGGCATAGTCGCATGGCGATTGCGTAGATTTTGGGCGAGGATTTTCTTGGCGAAGAATTTTCTTGAGAAACTTATGCCTTCTTCCCCACCTGACGGCGCCCGGTTTGTCGGCGATCAAATCGCCGATCTTCACGAAAATGAGCGAGGAAAATGGCGTGGAATATCACGGAATGGAATGGGGAAATCGCTCTTTATTGATATGAACGGGTTTTACAAGATGTGGCTAAGTACTACTACGAATTACATCGAATGGGGAATGTCTAATCGGAGTGTCAGGACTTAGAATATGAGTCTAAGTCCGATTATCTAACCTCTAATTCCACCGCTTAGGCTTCAGTATATTCTGTTGAGTATCGTTGTTCTTGTCTTTGTTGGTCTTGGTCTTGTTGTCTCTCGTGTCCGCCCTTCGCTCTTCTGCGCTTCACCTTTAAATAACTTCGAAGAGGTGGCGTTACTCACGGAAAGGCGTCCTGGTGAAAGCGTTACATTGGTTTGAACGGTGGAAGCGATTAACAGCGTGCTAACTTCCTTGCGGTTACTGTGAAAAGCTTAACCGTAGGGTGGTTAATAGTCGGTGTCTCGGGGTTGTACCATCGCATGGTTTGAAGCGTATAGCACGTGTTCCATTCATCATACGATAAGAAATACCAATTCGGTAATTTTTACGGCGGTTATACGGTGGGGATTAGGCACAAAGCCTCATCCCACCGAAGGTACCCATTAGTAACATACGGAATACTAACGACCAGGGAGGTCGTTAGTCTTAGGGGTTACGACCATGAAGACGTATGGTCCTTTATGCATTTAAAATAATACATAGAGGTTTTAATCCTCGTCAATGGATAACAAATTCAAATGATGGTAATATCAAGTTAGGATTTAACTAACAACCTATGATTTGAACTTATCATTTTATGTAAGTAGCAATGCATAATAATTTTGAAACATAAAAACAGATATTGGAAAACATAGGTACAATATGGTCAAAGGAGACTTCCCTTCACCGAAGGTTGACATCACTGCTCTGAAATTACTTTCGGTAATTTCAGTCCTTTCGGTCCCCACCGAAAAAAAATAAAACGAAATACTTTTCCTAGAGTTGTAGAGGCATATTCTAAAACGTCTCAAGATTTGTCCTCCTAATTCTCAGACATATTCTCAAACATCTCAAGATTCGTCTCTACATAAATATAAACGTATATGTGCCTTCCTATGGTAAGAGATTTTGTGGCGTCATATAAAACGTCTTGAGGAGCGTCTTTACATACGATGTATTTATCGGCGTAGAGACAGACATAAAAGTGTCAAAACAAAAGCGTCTCTACATGATAGTTTTGTTGTAGTGTGCGTCTGGTTGGTCCAAATTGACTTCGGACGTCGGACTCTATACGTGCGAAACGAGACAAATAAATAATAGAAAATCAAATAAAATTATAAAATTAGTACCAATAGATAGATTATGAATTTAGGAACAAGAATCGACAGAATCGGAGTTCGTATGAAGGGGAACGAACATCCGGAAGTTTTGCCAAAAATTAAATTTCTGAAAAAGAAACGAGAGGGAATATTCCAGGTAATATCCCATTCTGAAATTTCCATGCAAAGCAATGTGTATGACAAGTTGGGTCCTCTTGCTAGTGAAATAAATAGAGAAAAAGATAAAAGGAATGACAAGTGGGCCATAACTGTCATGGAGTCATGGAGTAACACATAGAGCATTCTCACAGAGGCGAGCAGAGGAGAACATGGTGGCTCGGGCATGGCGGCAACACCGATGAGGTAGGCGGCAAGGTGGCAGCCAGCAGGAAAAATGGAACCCCGTGGGGGTGTTCTACCCACGGGTGGTGGCGGCTCGGGCGGAGGTGGTCCGTGGCGGCAGCGACAGCACTAGGAGCGGTGATAGTGCACAGGCGCGCGGCGGCTCCACCGATGGGGCGGCGCTAGGAGCAAGAGGGAGGGAGCACGGGTGGCGCACGAGTGTGAGGAAGGTGGAGGACAACTCGGGGAGGCCAAAGAGTGGCCTAGACAGCAGCTCCACGTCGGCTAGCGGCGACAAGGAGAACAAGTGGCGGCACTCCGCAGTGTGAAATTGACCGAATTGAGGTGGAGATGGGTAGGAAATCTTGAGAACAGCGATGAAGAGATTTTCATTTTGGAGAAAATCAAATTTTGAATTTTAAATTTGAAAATCAGTTGAAATGAATTCAAATAAAGAATTTTGAATTCAAAATGGCCAAGAAATTATTTTGGAATTTGAATTGAGATTATGGAAATTGGATTGATTTAGCAAAAACTATAATGTAAAATCTAAATCTTTGTATTAATTATTTTGAAATAAATTTTTAAAAGACCAAAATTTGGGATGTTACATGCGCAATTTGTTCTAGGAGGTTTGGTCAAGCTCGACAACGCTTGTCCGAGGATTGAAGTTGGGTGTCGGGATCGGGCGGTGTGGACTACATGGAACTATTGTAGGAGTTACCACCGTGCTTGTTCTTCTGTTTGCGATCGGAGCGGTCACCTTAGCCAGTTGACGACGACTGGGAGTAAAGGGTCGTGGCCATCTGGGAGTCGGTTGCTGTTGCGGTCACAAGCTTCACTGTCTGCTCAAATCGAGTTTCCTCAAGAAGCGTATAAGACCATGTTCAAAGGAAATCCAGAAGGAACCTACATGGTGAGAAGAGGCGTCGCGCGTTGTGGTATTTGGGCTTGTGACCACGCAATGTGTTAAGGACAAGAGTTTGATCCGAAACCGGCTGATCCACGTCGAGAAGACTATCTGCAAGAGTCTTGAGCCAATGGCAATACACTACTACAGAAAAGGTCTTCACAGATGGTTCAAAAATGTCATCACAAACGGTTTCGTATGCTGTCTGAGTTTATGGGTCAGTAATGACATGAGGTCATCATAGACGGTTTTCGAACCATCTGTGTTGCATACTATCACAGACGGTTATTAACTCAAAACCATCTGTGATAGTTGACTATCACAAACAGTTTGTAGATGAAACCAAATGCATATATATATATATATATATATATATATATATATATATATATATATATATATATATGAAGTCGATTTTATAAAGGCACAAATGATTATTGCTTAGAATTTTGTAGAGAAGAGATCGGGATAAGAGGAAAGACTAAGGCAAAAATGGGTGTGTGTTGGTTCCTTATTTAGTACCCCCACCCCAGCACTTAATCTGCAGTTACCAAAGGGAGCATTTCAGGTAAGTACTACCATGTAACATCCCAATTTTTTGAGCTTTAAAAATCCTTTAAATAGTTGTAGTGAGAAAATTCACCATTTGGATTTATTTGAAGTTAATTCAAAAGCTTAAATATGGACCTTGAGTAACAAAACAATTTAATATGACTAAATTCAACATGAACAATGGTCGAAACTATTTTATTTGGATTCTATGTGCTTGGATATATTTTTTAGATTTTTCTAGAATTTTTCCAAGTTCATTTGCTAATTTCTATTGCCATTTGGAATTTCTGGTATTTTCTAAAATGGAAAAGCATTTAAAATCTCCTAATAGTGTTCGGGCCGAATTCCCTTTAGCCCGTCCCTATTCATCACGGCCCAGTCTCGCGCACGGGCCAGCAGCCCAACCCGCCTTTCATTCATGGCCGTCCGTTTGGATCTAGGCGGTCGGATTAACTGGCGATTCCAGCAGCGTCTCCGTGTTCTGGCGGCAGTGGGGCCGCCAGGGTCGTCGTCTTCGCCGCGTTCTTCTCCGCGGAGTCCCGCTCGTGCCCGCGTCTGCCATGGACTCCTTCTCGAGCTCGTCCGACAAAAGGGGAAATGGCCCCGATTCTTCGCGCGGACGACGCCATCTAGAAGCCCTATCCTTCCCGCATCTAATTCAAACATATTTGAATTTCAAATTCGTCGCTATCCCGTTTTCCCCGTGCACTCGTTTCGGGCAGTTTTGATCTCCGCTGCCGGCACACCACCTCGAGGCCGCCCTGTGCCTATAAATAGGTCCCCGAGGATCGCCGTAGCACCCTTTCCAAAACCCCTCACCCAATTTCCCCTCCCGAGCCCTTGCGCCGCCGCAATTCCCCATCTAGGGTTTTCGGCCATGTTTCATCGCCGTCGAATTGCGCCGCCATCTTCGCCGCCGCGTCGTCGTCGAGTGCACCGCCGAGTCCGCCGTCGCCGCCTGTACCTCCTGAACTCCTTCGCATCGCCAGTGGCGCCACCGGAGACCCGTCAAACAACGCCGTAGCACTCGCCGCTTCAACCTCGCCGCCCGCATCCGTCATCCCGACCACGGAGTTGGTTCGCCGGTCGCCAATAGCACTAGCTACACATTGGTGCCATCCTCTCGCCGAACACAGATCGTTCGCCGGCGACCGCCGCTCGAGCCATAGTCGTCGTAATTGTCATCCTCGGCGGCGTGGTCGCCGAAGTCACCCGACCACCTCGGTGCCCGTCGCGCTCTGCGCGTGCGTGTCGACCACGTGAGCGCGGCGTCGGCGCCACACGTCTTGTGGTCGCCACCTCGCCAGATCTCCGGATCTAGAGGCTCAGTGAACCTAGTCTCTGGTGAGCCATGTCAGCGGCGATGTGGGTCCCACGTCGCCGATCTTTATTTATCTTTTTCGAAAATCCTCGCCGGCGTCGGTGGTCGCAATATTCGATTTTCTTTTAAGAAATAATTCGGGATATTCCAAAATAGGATTTTCTTTAGATTCAAACTTCCAAAGCCTATAACTTTTGCATCCTAACTCCAAATCAGTCCATTCAAATTTCTAAATTCCTATAAATTCAAGATCTATTTAATGGAGATTTTTATTTATTTTTAGAGTTGTTTTGCCTCTGTTATTTATTTAGTTTGTTTGTTTGCTTCGTTTTTGAGTAGACTTGACATACGGAAGATTTGAAGAAGGAGGAGCACAACAAGACCAAGATCAATTTCTAGACCTGTTCCAATGCAAGTCATGCTTTGACCATGATTGAATCCTAGTTTTCTAAATATTATTTTAATTCAAAGTATTGCATTTTATTTCAAGTAATTATTTAAATATTTTTGGGATTAGCTATTAAATCAATCATTATGCCTTCCTTGTATAATTGTTATGCCTTGATCCTTTGTCACCCTAGTTGATATTTAGTTGGTAATATTGTAGCACCAACGTGGGTTGGTTAGAGCGATTAGGTTGCTTAGCCATGCCACGAATCATTTATTCATGTAAAGTTGCAATTATCAACTTGACTAAGTGTCTATGTAACTTTGTAATAATCTGTGTGTACTATATGTCTTTGTGGCATGTGTTGCACTTAAATCAACCGGGTGGGAAAAGGTTTGGGTGAGGCAAGTGGTGGGAAGCGTGTGACATGGTGGCTATGTGATATGGGAATGTGAATATGTGTGTCGAGTTAATCTGTGTGCCTTAGTTAGAATTTGGAAGTCTTGCCTCGGTCATTTAAGGTGAACTTTGTGCGCCATTGAAGAGCCTTCAAATGCGACCACATGCTGTTATGGGGACGGGCCTAGCATAGTAAGATATGAATTCTTGGCATTGATTGCTCAGCGATGGGTTAGGCTATGTGAAAAGGGTGGAGGTGTGTGCTACCATGTAATCGCATCATGGGCAGTTCACCGCTTCCTGTCCAACGGTGTGTGTTGTACCATACCGTGTATGGTTTGGTATGACATAAGCACATCAGGAACAGCTATGTTAAGATGAAGTTTCTGAAATGCTTTGTTACGATTAGTGCTTGCAATACTGGTTGTATCTTGTGAGTAAAGTGTACAAACTCTGCAGAGTGTAAACAATCTATTCGAATAGCCGCGTCCGTGGTCATGGACAATGCTCGGGGATTTCACACGAGGGGTAGATCTTCATAAACTGTGTGGGAAGGGAGCTGTGTGATCTAAATCATATGGCCATGTGAATAATCTGTTTAGGTTGTGTGTGTCTTTGTGAAATCAAACTGTTAAATTATTATTGTCTATTTGTTTTACTTGCTTTCAATCTATTATTTGTATTCAACTGCAAATGTTACATTTCTGCAAAAGAACCACAAAATACCATTCCCTTGTAATAAGCCTACATGTATAATTGCATTTTTGTGGTGTGACTTGCGAGTACGGTGTGTACTCACGCTTGCTTTAAACTAAATCAAGCAGAAGAGGAGGAGTCTTCGCCCGACATTCGAGGAGGAGTTTATCGAATGTGCTCGATCGTGGGGTCTTGATCGATCGGTTACTGTGGTGAATCGATGGGATCTTGTTGCCATTTCATTTCCGCTATTTTATTTCTCTGTTAGCCTGCGTGCTTAATAAATGTAAACTTCGTAGTAAGGTCAAACCATTATTTATTAATCAAACTATTCGTTTATGTTATTATTAAACTTGTGTGGATCGATATCCATCTTTGTTGATACTATGTGCACTAAGCGTAATCTGAACTAGTGCATTAAACACGAGGGTCGAATTGTATTTTTGGGTCCCGACATACTACCACCGAGCATATTGAATATATCCAATAGCACCAGCATATAAGCAAAAGTAAACAAAAAATTGTATGTCTACAGACTGATAAACTGAAGATCAAAGTGACAGCACCCATGAACCATCACTGTCCATCTATTTTCCAAACCAACAGAGGTAAACTAGCATTCCCACCCACCATTATTTTTGCTCAATTAGAACCCATGCCACAATAGCTCTCAGAGCACCAACCCATTCTAGTACGAGCACCAACACACCAATTAATAAATAATTGATGATCAGAGGCACAAGCTAGGTAAAAATTTCAGAAATTTATATGTTAATTGCAGCTTTACAAATTAGCCTAACCTTTACAAATCTGAAAAGTTAATTGCGTCTTTCAAAAGCATAATACCATATAGATATACCATAAGATTAGTTACATGTACAAAATTTGTATGTGTACAGAGACTCATGTTTTGCCCCATCGAACCACATCTCATGAACTAACATCATATCTGAGAGAACCCACACATATCATCCAACAATCACAAAACACCCACCATAGCTCACATCATTCATCACCCACATCACAGAGCAAGGGAGGAAAGAGATAGAGAGTAAAGGGGAGTAGTTACCCCAGTCTGGCAATGGCAAATCGACCACAGGCGGTAGCTCACCACATCCATCTCCTTCATGTATGCATAAGCAACAACAACCAACATCAATAAACAAGTCAAACTCAAACCCAAAAACTAAAGCAACAAAGAATGGAAAATGAGAAAATAATGTAGTGAGTCGCGCCGCGAGAGGACGAAGAGGGAAGGCTGGCGGGTGGGCGGTGTATTTGGCGAGTGAGGTCGATTAGGCTGGCGGCGGTGGCGTCACCGTGGTTGTGTCACGAGCGGTGACCTTGCACAAACACTCTTATCGTAAGAGTGCCTTGTGCGATGAACCGTGGTGTCACAACTAGTGGCGACGAAGAAGAATGGCGGCGTCGGCGAGGTCGAGAGAAGACGTGACTTGGGGGCCATCGGGAGGAGGCTTGCGGCGTCGAGGTCGGGGCACTTTCGGATGGGGAGGCAGGCGGCGGGGAGTGACGAGTTAGGGTGCAAACCCTAGCGGACTCCTATTAATAAAGGAATATCACGAGACGGGTCTATTATGGAACCGTCGGTGATACTATCCTGACGGTTCCATAATAGAACCGTCCATGATATAGTGTCATATCACGAGACGGTTCAATAATAGAAATGCGTGATATGGTTCAATAAATAACCATTTTTTCTTGGCATGGGCGTGGCGTTTTTGGTGTTTTCCGTGCACTTAACTAATTAAAACAAGTCATGGGTACATAACCACATGAGGTACCTACTCATAATAAATAAGTAAATTCTAGGGTAATAAGCAGTAAAATTGAAAACAAAGGGATATACTTGTTTTTCACCGATCAATAATTAATGTAAATGCATGTATGTATTTAATTTTATGGCAAGTAGTTTAACACCTATGCAAAGAACTTGGCATACTCATGCCTAATCTTACAATCATCATTTGAGAAGACGACGTAGTCATCACACACCCTTCTGCCACGCCGCAGCTAGTGCTCGTGCACCGGTGGCCATCCTCCGACAGCGCCCACACCCGGCCCAGCGGCCCGGCCATCTTCTTCCACGCCGCCTCCTGGACGGACGCGTCCATGCGAACCTCCGGCACCGCCTACACTCTTGGTTGGTCCTCTTGGCCGTCACACCCTCGACCTGGCTGATGTAGTGCTTCCCAATGTCCGCGCGTCTCATCGGTAGAGGAGGAGGCCGCGCTGAAAGGCCTGACCTTGTGGCGGCATCGGCCTCCGCTCAAGGCACACAGGTCAGCCTTGCATGTCTGGGTGCGAAGATAAGCGGGAGGCCAGCGATGAAGCGAGCCTCCGGGTTGTCGGCGCCCGCCGGTGGTTGACGATGGCGAGTGGCGCTCGTTGTCCGACCACTTCATCGCCTCCTCCCACTCCAGCGCCATGCGCCTCCCCCGCGCCCTCCTTGGGCGCCATGTACATAGCCTTGCAACTCCAATATATGCGTACACAATTAAAGACGTCAGAATAAATAGTAGTACAAATTTTTATAGGTATAAATACGTACGTATGTGGCTCGTAGGCGCAGAGGTCAGCCATAGGCTAAGAGTTCAAGGCCACGTGGCCAATAATGTCAACGACGACATCATAAGGAAAAGCGACGGCAATCGCCGACCTCCTCACCTTGGTCCTCGCCATCATGCTCCGCGATCGTTGCGTATATGTATGATCAATACCGTGAGTAGAGCGATAGGAGGTACGTATAGAGTGATGTCCAGATGATTATCTTCGATGGTGGATTATCCTTTTTATAAAAACAAGGAATAAATTCGTCGCGTGAGACGAAGAGACGTGTCGGGGAGCCGAAGCGGCATTGATGCGAGCAAAGAGACGCATCGGCGACGACGGCGACGAAGAAACTCATCGGAGAGCTGAAGCGATATTATCACAGACGGTTATAGTTAAAAACCGTCTATAGAGTCTACAATTATCGCAGACGGTTCGTGTTCAGAGCCGTCTATGATACTTCACAGACGGTTTTAAACATGAACCATCTGTGATATTACCATTTCACAGATGATTTTTAGCACAGCCAGTAACACAGACGGTCGGTAAACCAAAACCGTCTGTGATTGTATTTAATACAAATGGTTTTTGTAAACCGTCTGTGATGAGGTGTCCAGTATTAATCTTTTTTTAATAGTGATAGTCGGTGATGAACAAGTCGCCTTGGAAGATGTCGCGGAATTCCGCCTCGATGTAGATAGCTCGGGTGAGTTTGTTGTCACAGAAGACAGGTTCAATGCTCACCCAAACTGAGCGTGCATTGTTAGTCGGTTGCATGACAATGCTGAGAAGCTCCGAGGAGATCGTCGTGTAGAGCCAGGAAACGACGTTAAAGTCATCTTGCACCTAGGCGGTGTTGGCCGGTTCAGGATCAGTACCGTCGATGTGAGCAGTGAGACCGAACTTGCCAAGCACCATGGTGAAGAAAAGACGCCATTGAAAATAGTTGGAATCTTTCGGATCCAAAACGATCGAAACATGAGTTCGGATGTTAATGGATTGAATGTCGGAAGAGGAGATAGCAATCGCAGCTGCAGGGAGAGCATCACGAAGGAAGAAGATGTGATGGTGGGAGCAGGGAGGATGCAGAATCTATGCTCATGGCGGTGGAAAAGAAGAGTTGGCGAGCCAAGGCAAGGAAAAAAACCCGGATCACTGATACCATGTAAGATAGTATTTGCCACAAGGAAACCCAGTGGGATCCGAGTGTATTTATATATGGCGCGAGATGTACATTGTTGGAGATTACAGCCGAGCGCATCAACCGAAAAGGCAACTGTAGGCGGGAATCATGCGGAAAACAAGGAAGAAATCCTGGACTAACTATAGTTACAACCGACAATATTGATAGGATACCGATTTCGTTAACATTAACTGATTTCACTGCATCAGAAACCGGGAGCAGGGCATCTTTGTGTAGACTGGTAATTCGGTTCAGACTTGTTACGACGATGCACTACTATGGAACACAACTAATGTAGGACTATAACAGAGAACAGTTTTGGAGACTGGACAGCATAACACTACAGATTATTTCCTGCAGCGCCAACAAGCATATGAACAATGATGGAACTCCATGCAAAAATCTTATTCCTCTCGACCAAATGAACCACAGTAGCTGTTGGGCACATATCTAGAGGGAAAAAAACGGCCATATTATTCGACAAATTTACATCTATTAATTAAACAAAAGACTGTACATTATTCGGGCTACAAAACCACATGTTGACATGCAAAACATTATAACAAGAAAAAGAACGAGAAACCATAGCAACCAAAATTTCCAATCGTTTGTCTATCGAAATTATAAAGGGCTCTCTTTCTTTCCATGTTGAGCCCGGCCTTATCTTCTCTAGACATCTAAAACAACATAATTTGCTGTGATCAAAAATAAAACCACTTATCCTAAATTACGTTGCTATCAGCACCCAAAAGTTTTAGAAGGCTTGTCTTGTTTATGCAGCAACCGGCTGAACCAGACCTGCACCCGAGGGAGTGATGTCTTCTGCGGCATTTTGTTCGTTTCTTGACAAGTACTTGTCTACAGCTGCAGCAGCTTGCCGCCCCTCAGTGATGGCCCAAACGACCAGTGACTGTCCACGTCTACAATCGCCAGCAGCAAAAACACCATCCACACTGGTCGCAAAGTTTCCGAATTGAGCTCTAAAGTTAGACCGGGTGTCTTTCTCTAAACCCAGTTTCTCAGCGATAGTCTGCAGAAAGATAGAACAGTGTTGTTATTTGTTGAACATTTCACATGCACACTACCTGAGGCATTACAGTAGCTTTGAGTGGGGGGTAACTAACCGCTTCGGGACCCAGGAATCCCATAGCTAGGAGGACAAGATCAGCTTCAATGATCTCCTGTGATCCTTCGATTTCCTTGAATTGGAATCTTCCATCTACTTTCTCCCACTTGACACGCACTACCTCAAAGGCCTTCACTTTTCCATTCTCATCACCAATAAAACGCTTGGTCAAGACTTCATAAGTTCTTGGATCATTTCCGAACTTGCTAGATGCTTCCTGGTGCCCATAGTCAACACGGAAGATTCTTAGCCACTACAGGCAATAATAGAAATGCTAACATAAGAACTTATTCCCAACTGGAAATGATACAAGCAATTCAGATTTGCAAGGCAATGATATACAGTTGTTTTACAAATGGACCTTATTTTGTGAGTGGCTATCGACAAGGTAGCACCGTCTAAATTTGTTACATTCACTGACAGAGATGTTTACCTGTGGCCAGGGGTTGTCAGCAGCTCTCTTGCTTGGTGGTTTGGAAAGAAGTTCAAGATTTACAATTTTGCTGCAACCATGCCTAATAGATGTACCAATGCAATCTGTGCCTGTGTCCCCACCACCAATAACCACCACCTTTTTCCCCTGGGCAGATATGTATTTACCATCCTCCAAATTGCTGTCAAGTAAACTTTTGGTATTTGCATGGAGAAATTCCATAGCAAAATGAATTCCTGATAGCTCACGTCCAGGAATACTGAGATCCCTGTTCAAGGATACCCCTCTTAATGTTAGCATCAAACGATATGATCTATAATATAGCACAACTGTTCAAACTTATCTTTTAAGGTCGTTGTTGCTGTTAAGAATATTTTAGGGCCTAATGAACTTCTATAAGCTAAGATAAATAAAAATCCTTAGTTCAACATTTCCATTTTGGTACCTTGGTTTTGTAGCTCCACAAGCCAAAATAACTGCATCGTTCTCAGAACGGAGACGCTCGATTGAGTATAAAGGATCACTCCCTACATTTGCATTCACCACAAATGTAACACCCTCTTCGGCCATTAAATTGACACGGCGTTGAACAATGCCAATCTTATCTGTCTTCATGTTTGGCACTCCATACATCATCAGACCTCCAATACGATCCGCACGTTCAAACACAGTTACAAAATGGCCCATTTTATTTAGCTGATCCGCAGCAGCCAAACCAGCTGGACCACTGCCAACAATGGCGACCTTCTTTCTGCAAAAGGAGCAGTTCAGTTTCTACAAGCGCAACTCAAATGTTACCTACTAATGCAATTAAAAAAGTAAGTAAAAATATGGAAAACCAGCTGCATAATTGAAATCTTAAAAATACCCTGTCCTTTGAAGTGGAGGCCGTGGTACCATCCATCCCTCTTCAAAACCTTTGTCTATAATTGCACATTCTATGCTTTTGATAGATACTGGATTTTCAATAATGCCAAGCACACACGACCCCTCACAGGGAGCAGGGCACACTCGTCCAGTAAATTCAGGGAAGTTGTTTGTCTCAAGTAGACGATCCAATGCTTCACGCCATCTATTCTGGTGAACTAATTCATTGAACTCTGGGATCTTATTTCCAAGAGGACAGCCAGCACCTGAACTTTCCTGCAAAAATGTTGAAAAAATTAGTGTCATGAAATCATAGCATTTCAATGTATCAGAACACTAAACACTGAAATATGATCCAGAGTTCCGATCATATCACAAAGTACTCTACAAACAAAGATACTAACACAGGAGGCATGACTAAAAGGTGTGACTAGTCTATTAAAAAGTCTTGTATAAAAATAAATCTGACAAGAACGAAGTAGTTTCAAAACAAAAGCGTTATAACAAAAACCGATGGTGACAACCTCCTGTTCTCAATAAGATGTAAAATGTACTTATCATTGCCCTTGAATTAGCAGTTGAATAAATGAAACATATCAATCCTTAATCTCATGATAAATCCAATGGAAGTTAACAATCTTAATTTTACAAAGGTGATAAAATTGAATATCACCTGATGACAGAAAGGAGTGCCACAATCCATACAACGAGCAGACTGTGTGTTTAATAGCGGCCCTGGCACTGATTCAATTGCAACTTCATTCCAATCTTTAACACGCTCATTTGGATCACGATAAGAAATACCCTCTCGCTCATATGATATAAAACCTCGGTATTTTTGGCATTGGCAACACGGGTTGGTCGGCTTGTTGACTGCTCAGGTCGTATTTTCTGTACATCAAACTTTTATCTAATTAGGCAAAGAGTTAACAATAACGACAATATATATCATTGATATTCCTGATGGATAAAATTTTAAAAATGGAGAACACTTCCATCTATTAAATATTAAATTAAAAATAATAATTTTCATCCAATTACAGCTATTTACCATAGCAAAGTCGGAATGATGAGTTGAACAATGAAATAGAACTGTTACTTCAAATCGTATCTTACCTTAGTTGTCACAGAAACACCATTTGGAATCTTAGGTTCCTTTGCATGCTTAGCAGCTTCTTTTTCTGCCTTCATATTTTCCAAAATTCTCTTATAATCCCTTGGAAATACTTTTACAAATTTTGGAAGAAGACTATTAAAATTAGAGTATATCTTTAGCCAGAACACTCCCTGTGTTAAGTCGATGTTGTTCTATCATCATTTTCAATGTGGTAATGTCATCCTCCTCCTCCACATGAAATAGATCAACTAACTCATGGTTACAGCGGGCACTGAACTTCCCATCAACATCATAAACATAAGCAATGCCTCCACTCATCCCAGCAGCAAAATTTCTTCCTGTTTTACCAAGGATAACCACAGTACCTCCTGTCATGTACTGCATCCATGGTCGCCAATTCCTTCAACCACTGCTTGAGCACCTGAATTGCGTCGCAAAATCTTTCTGCTGCCATTCCATTGAAATATGCCTCTCCTTGGTAGCGCCATATAAAGCTACATTACCAATGACAATATTGTCTTCTGGATTAAATGTACTGTTTCTTGGTGGGTAGACAACAATTTTCCCACCAGATAATCCTTACCAACATAATCATTGCTGTCTCCTTCAAGCTCAAGGGTGATTCCAGGACAGATAAAAGCGCCAAAACTTTGACCAGCACTTCCAGTGAAGTTCACATGAATGGTACCAGCAGGTAATCCCTTCATGTGATAACGTTTTGTGACTTCATGGCTAAGCATAGTGCCTACCGCTCGATTAGTGTTCTGGATTGGAGTCTCAATGAAAACACGAACTTCGTTTTCAAACGCGGCCCTTGATAAAGCTATAAGTTTGTTGTCCAATGCCATGTCAAGGCCGTGATCTTGCTTTTCAACACAGTACTGAGCAGCCCCAGGACGAATCTCTGCAGCTGGTTTCAAGATCAGTGAGAGATCAATGTTCTCAAGTTTCTCATTGCTCTTCACTACTTCTGAATCAACCTCAAGCATATCAGATCGTCCAACCATTTCATTAATAGTGCGGAAGCCAAGCTGAGCCATAATTTCTCTTAGCTCCTCAGCAAGCATGAAGAAAAAGTTAATGACATGCTCTGGTTCTCCAGCAAACTTTTCTCGAAGCACTGGGTCTTGAGTAGCTATACCAACAGGACAAGTGTTGGTATGACATTTCCGCATCATAATGCAGCCAAGTGTGATCAATGGAGCAGTACTGAAACCAAATTCCTCTGCACCAAGTAAGCATGCCACAGCAACATCTCTACCAGTTTTTAACTGCCCATCTGTTTGCAGAACAGCTCGACCCAAGCCCATTACGCCACTAGAGTTTGGTGTGTCTCAGCCAATCCAAGTTCCCATGGAAGCCCAGCATTCTTAATACCTGTCCATCTTGAAGCTCCTGTGCCTCCATCGTGGCCAGAAATAAGAACATGGTCTGCATGTCCTTTACAACACCACTAGCAACAACTCCTACACCAGCCTCGGAGACTAGTTTGGCGCTTATTCGAGCTCGAGGATTTGAGTTCTACAGAGTAGAGACAGACAAGGATATCACTACATCAGCGAGCAACATTTGCTAATTGATACACGCATGCTGTGCAAGTTCAATTGCAAAACGTTGTGCAGTATAACGAATGATTGTTTAACTTCACGGTTAGCAACACAATCAGAATGTTTAAAGAATATCTAGAGGTAACAACTATAATAAGCACAGATTGTTTGGCTATAGAAACACCATCACAGTAATGTACCTTAAGGTCGTGGATAAGTTGCGCAAGATCCTCGATAGAATATATATCATGGTGAGGAGGTGGACTAATGAGCCCTACACCAGCTGTAGAATGTCTTGTAACTGCAATGTCACCAATAACCTTGTGACCTGGAAGCTCACCACCTTCACCAGGCTTAGCACCCTATATAAATAAAGATATAAGAAGAGGTAAATTTCTGCAACATGACATATTGAATACAGGTTCTTTCAAAGTTTCAATAGACAACAAACATTTTAATGACTGTGTACTGTGTAGTGCACAATGTTGACAAGTACCTGAGCCATTTTTATCTGCAGCTCATCTGCATTAGTCAGATAATAGCTGGAAACTCCAAACCGTCCACTAGCAACTTGCTTGATTGCACTTCGTTTTGGATTCATGGAACCATCAGGAAGGGGTTCCATACGAGAAGGCTCTTCCCCTCCCTCACCTTCACAGATGTATTAGAATTAGTGCATATGGATTACATAGGTTGTAGAGTTATATAAAATAGCAATGGGTAAAATGAGTTATTTTATACTTGGCAATAAAGATAATAAATACTGAGATCTAGAAATACGTTAGACAAGAAACAAATAGTAGTTACTTTAACTGTAAAGGAATATTGCATGTATGTATCATTTAACAATTCTAAGGAAGCAGAAAAAACGTTAATCTTGCTATAAATTGGGATAATTTGTTTTCAGAAGCTGGCATTCAACTTCAACAGGAAGATGAAAAGCTTAGCATAAGGTACAGTACAAGTTTCTCTACAAAGAGTGGATATGCAACAGATAGTATAGTTTCCATATGATAGCATCAAAATAAGTAGTACATTTGTAGACATGATTATGTCTAAAATATGGACTGCAAGGTGCAGGCTTAAATAGTAAGGATTAGGCATCACACCATGAAAAAATATTAGAAAATAGTTCTGTAATTCCAAAGGTTATTTAATAAGGCTCTTAGAGCTGATTTGCAAATAAAGATACATGAACTTCATCAGAATAGTAACAACCAAAAGCCACATATGCATGACAACATACCTGTATTAGATT
Organism: Phyllostachys edulis; assembly: GCA_036346405.1. Taxonomy (NCBI): domain Eukaryota; kingdom Viridiplantae; phylum Streptophyta; class Magnoliopsida; order Poales; family Poaceae; genus Phyllostachys; species Phyllostachys edulis. Next base: position 47,084,741 of record CM070546.1, on the reverse strand, counting down.
TCCCTCCAAGTTTGTTCATGGCCACAGCAAGGGCAGTATGTGCTTCCAACGAAATAGACCCATAACTCATCGCTCCGGTACAAAAGCGTTTCACTATCTCACTAGTAGGTTCAACCTCATCCAAAGAAATCTTGTCAGTGACTTCTTTAAATTTCAGTATACCACGTAGATTGCAGGTCTTGTTGAGCTCCTGAATTCGCCTAGAATATTCTTTGTATGCTGCCCGGCTGTTTACTTTAGCTGCTTCTTGTAATTTTGCCATTGCAAGAGGATCATTGAGGTGGACTTCACCATTTTTCCTCCAGTGGTAGTCCCCTGGATTGGGAAGGGCCTTTGCATCTGCACTGCCAGGTGGAGGGGTTCTTGATGGGAATGCCAGCTCGTGAAGTCGGACAGCATCGCGTGCAAGCATTTCAAATGTTGCACCCTCGATTCTGCTAGGCGTACCTTCAAAACACTTATGGATTACTTCGGAAGAAAGTCCAAGAGCTTCAAAAATCTGTGCACCTTTGTAAGATGCAAGGGTGGATATTCCCATCTTTGCAAGAACTTTCATCATTCCGTAGATGGAAGCATAGAAATATTTCTTGACAAGTTCCTCCTTTGAATAGGGTTGTCCATCACCATTAGGAGGAATCTTCCCATCGTTCTGCAAGCACCAAATTGCTTCAATAGCCAAATAAGGGCATATGGCATCTGCACCAAATCCAACAAGGGTACAGAAATGGTGCACTTCACGAGGTTCAGCGGACTCGACCAACAATCCTATTTGTGTCCTCTCAAGATTTGCAACAAGGTGTTGATGAACTGCTCCAACTGCTAAGAGAGAACTGACAGCAACACGATCCGAGGAAAATCCTGCATCAAGAATTTAAATATAAAAAAATACATTTCAGTTCTCAAAAAGATTGAAATGTTGACAACATGTCGTAGACATTGAATAGTTCAATCGCATTCTAATTGTGTTGAAGATGAGAAAAGTTATAATATATTAATGCAAAACATTGTGCAAGAGAACATGATTGTCTTGCAGGAATCACATAACCGAAGGCGGTTTCGACCAGCCACGGGAAGAATTCTGGTTTTTTGGATGAAATTCACTCGAATTTGATTAAAACCATCAAAATTCGAAAATTAGAATTTGAACTTGCAAAACCGAGAAAACGGCGGGATTCCGTATCCGGACCCAGTGATAACGGCGATTCTGGCCAGTTTTTATTCCTGGCGTGTATTAACCTAAATTATGAAAATATTAAAGTTATTATATGGTGACACTATATGCTTGAAGCTATCTCTAAATGATAATAAATGTGTGGAGTGCATTTGACTAGTCTGCTGGCAAGTTTACGAAATTGTGAGTGATTAGTACCATCAAAGTATTAAACAGTGGGATAGCACAAGCATAAACTACTGTATATTAAATATATCACTGACCTCTATCTGAGAGAACTAAAATAGTGTAGCCTTTCCGTATAGCTTCCCGAGCTTCAGTACAAATTCTATCCAAAGTTTCTTCCAAGCCCTTCCTTCCAGACTTCTTAGGATAAGTTATGTCGAGCACCTTGCTGCGCCAACCTCGGTAGTTCATCCTCTTAATAGCCTCCATTTCATCAATGGATACCAAAGGACCTTTAAGTGCAAAGCGGTTGCATTGCTTTTAGGTTGTTTCAACAAGTCGCCTACAGCCCAATCATGCACTCCATAGATGTAACAATTTTCTCCCTAATTGGGTCAATTGGTGGGTTTGTAACTTGTGCAAACATCTGCTTGAAGTACTCAAAAGTCAACTTCTCTCTGTTAGACATCACTGCCAGGGGTGTATCATTTCCCATGGATCCAAGAGCTTCCACTCCATCTTTAGCCATTGGCGTGACAACATTTCGGGGCTTCTCTGTGTATCTGGAGTTAATCAATTGGATAGTTAGCCAATAGAAATCTAAACAGCAGAGATAATCAACAAAGCTGAACCCTTGCTTACCCAAAGGCCTTTAGTGGAGTCAAAATTCCATTGATACCTCTACGTTCCTTGTTCTCGTTCTTTTGCTGCACCAAGTTGTAAAAGAAACCAAAACTGCTATGTTAATTATGGTTGACCAAAGTTCTCATCAATAACCCAGTCAAAGTTGTAGCCCAGTGAAATATATCATGTTGAAGCATGGTAAAGGACTTACTGGAAGTGAACCACAGATGCTTGGAGCAACTCTATCAGTTTCTGGCACAGATTCTACAATGTCTTTGAGGTATATCTTTTGCCTCTTAAGCCATTCCCCAAATGGATGAGCTTTAGAGTACTGCACCTTTAGTGCTTCATCATCTACTACAATGTGGTTCTCAAAATCAACCAATAGCATCATTCCAGGGTTTAATCTACCCTTTCTCAGCACATCTTCGGAAGGAACATCGACAACACCAACTTCACTAGCCATGACTACACGTCCACTATGGGTCACATAAAATCGACCGGGCCTCAAGCCATTACGATCCAGGGTAGCTCCAAGGTAACGGCCATCAGTAACTACAGGTGAAAGCCAAGTTAGCTCAGGTAATCCATCAGAAGTATGATCAGAAAAGGAAGATGAGTTTAAATCTTTTTACAAGATATTAGAGCAGGTCCATCCCAAGGCTCCATAAGGGCTGACAAGAACTCGTAGAGAGCTTTCTTCTCAGGTTCCATGTTTACATCGTTCTGCCACGCCTCAGGAATCATCATCATCACAGCTTCTGGCAGGCTTCTTCCACCTCGGATAAGAAGCTCAAGAACACCATCAAATGCACCTAGAATTCACATAATTTCTTCAATTAACAACTCTCAAAAGAAAATGTAAATTCTAATTTGCCAAGTGTGAATGCACACTTCATGTTGCACTGTGTCAGACATTGAGCTCCTACCTGAATCTGAAGAGGTAGCATCCACAATTGGTAGAATTTTTGAAAATTCATCCTTTGATAGGCCAAGCTTCTCACACTTTAAGAGACCTTCACGTGCTTTCATCTGTCATATGTGCAAAGGGAATTATAAAACCAAGCATCATAAAATCCAAATGACATAGGCATATGGAGATAGATGATTGCATCAACCAAGAAATGGACATAGCACAGAGGAAAAGGTTTAGCAAGATTACCAATTCTTGTTCCCTTTGAGGGTATTGATCTCTCCATTATGACCTAACACACGCATTGGCTGTGCACGGTCCCAGCTGGGGAAGGTGTTTGTGGAGAACCTTGAGTGAACCTGTTTGGATATACAACTTTTAGAAATCATATTATACTCATATTTTGCGGTTATACAATGTTGAATAAAACTTGGAAAAAGCACCAACACTATCAAAAAAGAAAGCGTCTGTTGCATATAATTTCAGGCAAAACAGTTGGGAGCCCTAAGCTACCTCAAACCAAACACAATTTCTTCCCACCACCTAATTGGAGGTCACATCTTGAAGAGTCGGCATAGCAGTCGGCCATAGCAGAACTGCAGCTGGACTCTGCAACATGGTTATCGGGTATCAACTAATAGAGATTTCTAATGCTTCACTTAAAGGCAATCAAGAACCAGGACTAAAATAGCAGATGAATAGAGCAGTGACGGTAAGACAATTCAAAGTTTGATGCCTGCACAGGAGCATGTCTTGAGCTTACAACCGTCTTGCTATTACTGGTTCCCATCCGCCGACTCGATCATGACCTTTTTGTGTAAGAGTATCAAGGTTTTGTATTTACGAGCCATATAACTCTTGAAGTTTTCATGACCTAGATCTGCGTAGTAGTACCCTTAAGTTGACATGGCTTAAGCTGGCCCTTGTAAACAATAGTCCTGGAAAGATCACAACAAACAGAACATTAAATAAGAATTACTCACATGAATACAATGTAATTGGGAGGTTCTTAGGCTACCTATTTTAATGCTTAAGAGAAAGTCCAAGAGTTTTTTTATCAATACCCTACGATAGAAAAATCATGCTAATATTTCCTTCAAAAGAAGGAGCTTAGTTGGTACTCCTGATCCTTTTCAGCCTTCAACTAAATCAATTTTAAAACTGACATTCAGAAAAAGGAAGTACCTTGAAGATAGAGAGCACATGTAGAAATCTCTCTCCCCTCCACGCCGAAGATTCAGAGCGGCTCGGATAGACACAATCGAGAGCCTCCTCAGGATAAACAACTGTGATAATTCATATAAAAGTGTTAAGGAAAAAACGTCACATGTGCATTCATAAATTCAAAATTTAAGCTCGTGGAATGACCTGCTGCTCAAAATCAGCCTTGATTTAGAACTCTTGGTGAGAAAACCTGCTCAATGACTGGCTCGGTCTGGAGTGCAGATTCACCCAAGTCTGAGTTGTCGGTGGGAACCTGGCGCCACCCAAGTATTACATGTCCAAGTGATTCTGCAACCTGAATGAGTAAAAATAACCCAAAACATGAGCTTAGCATCACAAAGTCTTACATAACTAACTGTCTATAAAAGGAATAATTGAGTATTCCAAAACGCAGGATCACATGTCTCCTATAAAAAAAGTCAAATCATGAACACACCAATCCACTAACCTTCTTAAACTCAGCTTTGCTCCTCTGGCGGCGCTTCTCATCGGTTGGAAGGAAGACCATTCCAACAGCATACTCACCTGGCGGCGGTAACTCAAACCCGGCATCCTTTGTCACCTGCAGGGATACCAGGCAACAGAAAAGATGAATAACTCTGTTAAAAGGAACTGTCTTTGCTTAAAATTCTAATTGAGAAGAATCTCACCTCTCTGAAGAAATTGTGTGGCAGAGCCACGAGGATGCCGGCACCATCACCAGTGTTCTTCTCACAGCCGCAGGCGCCACGATGTGCCATCCTCTCGAGCATCTGAATGGCATCATTGACCTGGGGAAAAAAGTGAAAGCAAAATTGACATCTCAAATGTGGGGAATCGAAGAGAGAAACTGCAGCGGTGCGCTTAGTCGATAGAACGCACAGTCTTGCGGTTGTAATCGCCCGACAGCTCGGCGACGAACCCAACACCGCACGAGTCACGCTCGAACGCGGGGTCGTACAGCCCAATGCTGCTCTCCGGGAGCTTCGACAGCGACCTGACCGGCTCAGCGTCGCGCGCCGCGGCGCGGGCGGCCGCGTGGCGACGCGCTCCTCGGTGCGCTGCCCGCCGCCGACGAACCCGCTCTCCAGAGACATGCCGCCGTGCGCCTGCCTCGCGGAGCAATGCGGCGGCGCCACGGAGTGGCTACGCCCGGCCCTGCGGCCAGCCCCGCCGGCCCGCGTGCTTCAAACACATCCTCTGCGCCGTCGACATGGCTGCACCGCACCTCGCACTCTATCACCTGTCACGCAACAATCAAACGACGAGCATTATATCGTAGATGGTAGTACTCAATTAATCGCAATTTACAATTTATCATTATGTGTGGAGATGACCCCGAAACTCATATGTTATTCACACATATACAGTGGCAAATAATCAGATCTCAGAAGAAAACAAACAAACAAAATCCCAACAAAACAGAGGAAGAAGAAAAGCTTTGAAAAAAACGAACAGAAGGCTCAAAGCTGTCGCCTTTCCCACCTGTCACCACCAAAAGCAACGAGGAAAAGCTCGCGCCTCTCCGCAATGGAACAGAGCACTCGCAAATAATAATAATAATAATAAATACGGGACAAAACACCCCATCGACGGGGAAACACACGCGAGAAGACGAACAGATCTACCAACCACCGCACGTCGGCGCAGATTCCTCCGCCCCCCACGGCCGCCGCCTCCTGGCACAGCAGAATCACAAAAACGCACGCACGAACGCAGAATCGAACACCACCAACGGATCGAATTAAAAAAAAAGGGAAACGGCACCGCGCGCCACCTACGACGCAGCAGCACGAGCCAAACCATCCAAGTTGCTATCTATGGAATATCGTTGTTGTTTTTTATTAAAAGCGTTTCCCGATCCTGGCGAGTTGGGTGGTGCGGGGCGGGGTACCTCTCGCTCGCTGCTTTTATAGCTTCTCCTCCGCCTGGAGACGGGGGCGGAGCGGACGCCGTATCCCGATCTCCGCCGCTCTCGCAGCTCTCGCCCGATTCGGTCTCGTAAGGGGGGCGCAGGTTTTTTTTCTCCCTCGGCGGCCTCACCGCCGGCGACGGGGAGGGCGTGTGTGGATTGGGAACGGGACGCCGCCTCTCTCGCGGGATGCGTGCCTTCCCGTCTCCTCCTTGACCTCTGTCCTCTCCGAGTATAGGGCGTCTAGGGCACTGGGTGCCCCTGCATTTATAGAGAGACGAGGGAGGCAGACCTCGCCGTGCCAACCCACCCCCGCTGTCCGCTCTCCTCTCCTCTCCTCGTCTTGCGTCCCCACACACCCACTATATTTTCGTCCCTGTTTTTTTCCTCCATTTTTTGTTTTTTAATATTTGTTAAGCTGTTAGGTGATGGTATTTTCGTACGTTCCCCGGGCAAATTCAGAATTTCGAGTCATAGACTGAGCGAGTCCGGTGCAAATTTCTCATGGAGTGCAATGCAATGAAACACGGGTGTTCTATTGTGCTACAAAGAGGTGTTTGCTTGCAAGTAGGGTCTTTTTTTCAGTATTGTGATCGAGTAACAATACTCTAGGGAAGGTATTTAAGTCGGCATACGAAAATATTGTGTAATTCATGCATTGGAGATGTGTAACAAAGGAAAATTACCTAGGAGATCACAGCCTCACACAAGGGAGGGCACACGTGAAATTCTGTCGCCCCATGAGGACCTCTACGGAAGAATCTTTTTTACCCTGAATTTAAAACAGGAAAGCAGTTACCATTTTGCAATCTTCCCCGCTCCAGTCCAGAGAGCGGAAACCTAGCAGCAGTCCGGGCCCACGGCCAGATCAGCCGCGACGGCGACGTGTGGCGTCCACGGCGGGCCCGCCGTGCTCCCCGACGAGCAAACGAGAGCCGCTCGTGGCACGCAGGGCCCACGCCCACCCGCAGATCCGACGGCCAGGGCTCGGCCGGCGCGCCGCGGCCGCGGCCGCCGACGCGAGGAGCCACAGCCGCTTAGGAGTTAACCACCATTCCGCTTGTTTTCTTGTCCGTCTCCTTATCTGGTAATTAAATCTCTAATTGAAGGATTTAGCTGTAACTAACGTCCGTATAAATCCAAATCCTGCTGATTAATGGCTCCGATGTTGCTACGCCTAGGTCGCTATCCCGGAGCCGAGGGAGGCCGCAGAATCAGGGCTCTATGGCAGGGCCCACGTGTCGGACGACGTAGTTGCTTTCTGGGGAGAGCTTCTTCTGCACGTGTTCCTTGCCACGACGGACCCAATAGATTCCTGACAAAAATGCTACGTGCACATGGGTCTTTTAACTTCCGGGTTTTGAGACATGCAGGTGTGCTTAGCAAACTAAGCATATAGTACAGTAAGTATTGGGTCCTTAGTCTTGTTCGATGAGCATGTGATTCACCAGTTCAGCAATATATGTACTCAAGTACTAGTTTAAGAGATTTGTTCGCTTCGGTCTGTTGGAATTGGCATATTGTCGAGAGGCTCATTCATTTCTGATTTCAAAGCATGACATAGTTTAGTACCATATTGTTTGGACAAGTGGGAGGAAAGCAATATAAAAGGTATAGTCCTTACCACTACTTAAAACATGTGACGCGTGACATAAGGTGACATGAGGAGGAATGACTATGCATGGCTAAACACAGACGTGGTGTATTCGTGGATTTTCGCGTGAAAATCGTGTAACTCGTGACTTGACGTAGCGGTGTTCCTTGCACATAAATCCAACTTTTTTTTTGAATCATGCAATTAACTCTTTTAATTCTGTTCGAATGTGATTTCAAACGCCTGGAATAACTCAGTTTATTTTGTGTTAATTGCGCCAGTTACTGGAGCCAGTAATTGCGTGCATCCTTAAAAGGACACAGAGCGTCAAGTTGACCTGAGCTAAATTCCTCCGTTCCTCTCTGCCGTCTTCTTCTTCCTCTGGTTGGATTGTGTTAAGAGTTGGCGGTAGAACCTCGCCGACCTTTCTTCTCGGCGTGCCGGGTAGGAGAGAGCGGCTATCTCTGGCCGTTGTCGTAAAGAGTACCTACAAGGCGGCAATAAGGTTTTAGACGGTTGATCTGCGTGATCGCTCGCTTCGCTACTCTGTCTACGTTCTGTACTGCATCGAACCTGCATTGCTTCCTGTTCTTCATCAAGCTTGACTGTAAATTGTTTGTATAACCAAACAACTGTGTTATAATCCTATTGTTGCATATATTTTGAAGTATAATATGTTGTCTATTGTTAGTATTGTTTTATGCATCTCTAGTTATCTGTGATATCTGCCTCAAAATAAAATATAGAATTAAAATATTAGGTCTTTGGTTAAATTCGTTGGTGTCAGATAATTTGTATATAAAATGTACATTTACCGATTTTGAGTTTGGGCATAGTGACTTGAGCTCACGCATTTTACCAAGAGAGCTCTAGTCGTGTGACTCAGTATCTAACGATCGGGAATTTACTAAGCGATAAGATTTGTCCAGTAAAATCGTGGTTACTAGGAGTGAGCAAAAAAAATACTCCTAACGAATCCAGAAAAAATTATGTGGGGTTGACCACCTAACTGCATAAGAAGTACTGGTTTAGTTTCCTATATTTTGATGTATTATTATCTACATCATACATACAGTTCAAAAGACACGGCCAACCCCAGTCATATCACAATGCTATTTTCAATTTGAGAAAAAAAAATATTCTAACGAGCCCATTTCTCTGCCACTAAATGGGTGAAAGTCAAACTAATAGTTTTTGTCATTTTTTATTGATATTTTTCTATCATATGATCATCGATCCTATGCTTGCTCAAGTTAATGGACCTGTGGAAAGCTTTTAGTATATTCAAAGTAAACTGTTAAACATGGATTTGGTCATAAAAATAATACTTGGTACGGGTCACGACATGGAACAGAGATCAACTTTTATCGTTAACAAACGCTATTTCTAACATCATGACAAAGAATCCTGAGAAACCAATAGCAGAAGGATTTTACAGTTCATAGCTCATCGATAAAGTTAAGAAATTTCCATCTACCCCGATAATTACAGCTATATCACATTGTTCAGCATTGCCAAGGAAAAAGAGCTCTATGAACTGTGAGTGCTCCCCAGGGCCCATACTGGTGCGTGAGTATTTTGGGAAAAGGCAACAGCTTGTACGTTGCGGAGTTGACCACGAGCCCATGTGTACAGTGGAATCAGGGATTCGCTCACACGTGACGCCCTCCTGCCTTGTCTGATCCCTTTCCCCTTCTTGATTCCTCACCAGGCTTTGTCCCGGGCTACCCTTGCTTGGAGCACACTAGAGACCTACACACACATTTAGATGATAAACGTGTCTCTTCTGTGAGCGATTAGTAGCGGAGTAAGTAAACAACTAGTAGTATGACCTAATTATAAATTAGATAACCATAGCGTTCCTATGCCTGACCGTAACAAAATATTGGATGGAGAACGACTCTCAGCTACTCATTCATAACTGTCCACTCAGCTACTCAGTTCTCATCTCTTATATCCAACTCAGAAAATCTCTCTCTCTCTCTCTCTCGCTTTGGCGACGAACCACCACCATTAAGCTCCCAGGCCCAAGCTCCTTCCTCCCTTCTCCCACACGCCAGCACGCAAGTTGCTTCCTCCCTCTCGCGCGCGTTGTAGCACAGGCGTGGAGTCGGGCGCGACGCGTGGTCGGCCATAGCGCGGAATCGAGCCTGTAGGAGTGCGACCAGGGAGGCGGAGTCGGGCGAGGCGTGCGACCTGAGGTCGAGGCTGACGCGAGCCAGGCTACACCACCGGAATTGGTCTCCATGAGCGCGCTGAGCTCAGCCGTGGCGGGCTCTGGTCGATCTTTAGCAAACACCCTCGATGATGTGTCGTTGCTACTCGTCGCCATCAGTGCCTCGTCTGGGTATGATTTGTTGCATAGTTGGCTCAAAATGTTACATGCAACGTTTTTTATTGTTGCGATATTTTGTCGCATCAAATATTGCGACAAGAGGTATTTTGTTGTAATGGTGTTTTCGATTTGTTGCACAAGAGTAAACTTTTTATTCTGATAGGGATGTCTATTTATCATACAGAGAATCGTGCTTGTTGCTTGAGTAACCGCATAAATTACTTACATCAATGACAACAACTACCTAGCAACCCGTCGTGCTTTCGTCGTGCGTCTGGCCCGACTCCACCTCTATCCATACGTAAAGCAAACAAATGTTTTGCAAGCTAGTAGTTAGTGTTGTCTGCAGATTACTCAAAAATATATAGAGCCAATCTAGGATCGTCTCATTCAAGGACAACTTTTCGAGATCGTCGTGATATTGGATTTGCATTCACATGGAGAAAAATCATAGTATCACAAAAAGCTAGTACTACTCGTTGCTCCATATTTTAGTAGTGATATTTTTCGTTTGTCATGTTTGCCACCAAATCAGACTGCAAATGGTTTGACAAAAGGTAGTCAAAAGGTTGTCTTGATCTCTGCATTGCAACAACTGGGCTACCTAGCTGCTTCTCAATCATGTGTTAGGTGGTCAACAACTCACAAGCTACATGCCCCATTGGTTCCTTGACAGAAGATTGAAGTGCATTTTAAGAGCCGGGAGAGGTTTTGTAAGGTATATTCCACCAACCGCGAAGAGGAAAACAACAAACCATCACAGCTAGCGAAATATATTGGCGCAAATATCTTTGCGAACTCCAAAGTTTCCATTGGATACATAAAATTGCTCGATATTTAAATAATGGAGTACAAGATGCATCACTAATAAGCTTTCAACTTAGCCCTAAACAAACAACTTCAATTCGAGGTTTCCAAAAAGAATAATTTTATATTATAATTTGGTTGGTAACCGTTGATAAATGTGCACACCAACCACGAAATGTCAGATCGCTGTATTTGGTTGTTAGTTTGTCGTTTTTATTAGAGGTTTACTCGTACCTAAATAATCAATGCCACCTGCCATCCATGATCTGCAGACATGTCATCCTTTGAGGAATCTCGAGCCAGGCAAGATACCCTGTCGTCATCCTTCGATCAACACTCTAGAATCTTCATTTGAGGCCACACCCAGAAACATAAAGACTGTAAGTGTAAGAAATGGAGCAGAAATTGCCAGGTGAAAAAGAAAGTATATCTGGATTTCTCATACTCTTTAGAAAAAAACATTAAGGCCCGTTTGAAATGTAGGATTTTTCCGGATTCCTGCAAAAATTGGTTTGTTTCTGTAAAATTTCTATAAAATTTATGTGTTCCAAACGAAACCTAAGATGAGTACTAGCTTTCACTTCTTCCATGTTTGTATCATGCTTACCGATGTGCTACCACAATCATTCCGTGCACATTTGCTATGTAGTGGCAATTTTGGCTGGGGAAATGTTTACCCGGCACCGACGACAAGTTTTGAAATCTCACAACAAATACGCGTGTAAAAATCTGGAATTTTCTCACATAAGTAAAAAATGGAAAGATAAGAACCGAAGCCTCCTATCACATATTCACAAGTGGTCCTTGCCATGTTCCCCTGTTCATTTATAAAGACACCGACCCTACGAAGGTTGTAAGTAGGTGGAAGAAAGCAACGCCCTGAGAAAAATGCCTCCCCACGCAGCCAAAAGCGATGCACACTTTATCGCTTTGAATCGAATCCTTGATAGGGACATCTACGAATTGACGCTTCTGGCTTCATTTAATCGATCGCATTGTGTTTCAGGCAAGCATGGAACCCGAGTTATTCCCGACACCATCACACAAAGCAAAGGTGCTAGTCTTTCAAAAAAACATGGTGCTTGCCCGCGCCCGCGGTGAGCATTTTAGTTGCAAATCTAGAGAATTAGTACTAATAGCATCATTGTTATACGGCCAGATATTCGCCATGATAGCAGTGCGATTTTGTGTTAGTACTAGACTTGCAAATCTAGAGAATTAGTACAAATAGCTTCTTTGGCTGCAAAGTATGCATCTTCTTTTGGAATATTTTAGGCTGCACTCCTGTTTTGATTTTTGTTCCCTGATGCTTTGATGTTGATGTCTATCAACCCACTTGGCACTTGAAAATGCATCATGCATGCTCTCATCATGTCATCAGGAAACATGTTTGTGGCCCTGAACTGAAGAATTACTGGCCCACAGGTCGGTGTGATAAACATGTTTGTGGCCCACATCTCGAGCACTTGAGAAAAACGGAGCATGAAGAAATGCATCATTGACACTGAAAATGTGGGACCGGCTTTTTACTGGCCCACAGGTCGAAGTGATAAACATGTTTGTGACCCTGAACTGAAGAATTATGTTCTCTACTCCTACTATTGGAGTTGCAAGATTCCAAAGGATACCTAAAGTGAACTTATATGTTGCTTGATATAAGTTGTTTGGGACATTGTCACGATCTCTAAAGTAACACATTGATCATCAATTTATATAAAAAATATGTTGTTTCAAAATATATATATACAAAGTATATTACATGATTAATATAATAATATCAATTCCGTATTGTAAATCTTGGTATTTCTTTACCGGCATAAATTCTAAAATGACTTACATTTGGAATCGGAGATAATTCTGTTTTGACCGGTCAAATTTGATCGTGCGGGATTGATTTATCATCTGCTAAGATGCAATGCGGCTGATCTTGATAACTCGGCACTGTTACAGTCTACCATCTGATAAGGGAGTGGACCAACTGACAATAACACGGGGATAATTCATTGCTTTTATCATCTTGGGTGAAACAGCAACCCCTGAGCTCTCTGGTTGTAGTTGTGGATACCTTTCGGGCAAGAGAGCTTAGAGAAGCCAGATTGCTCAGGTTGACATCACCAGCAGCTTTCAGCTGCAAATGCAAACTAGGCAAGCGGCAAGTACCTAATTTTGTAGACCATCTGGGGCATCGATCGAGACAAGATCGATGAACCAAAAAACTGAAGTTTGCTTGTCACACATGTACGCTGAGAATGGACATTCTATATGCACACACACCACTATCCTCTCCTACATTTTGCTTTGAGATTCACATCCCTCATTCTCCTCTTCTTTCCTCTCTCCCCTCTCTCGGCTCGCCCCCACCGCCAGCCGGAACAATGCTCCTCCATCGTCGTTCGTCTCCGCCAACCACCGTGCCTCTGCCACTGGAGCCACGTTGTCGCCCCTTCTGCGCCGCTTTAAAGCCGGCCGGAGCCACGGTCGGTGGATCTGGCTCGCCCGCCGTGTATTCGAGCCGAGCTTGGCGAGGGGAAGAGCCGTCGGGAGGACGAGATAGAGAGAGAGAGGAGACGAAGAGAGAGAGAGAGAGAGGATAGTTCTCACGAATCTCGAGGCAAAATGGATGGTTGTGACCGTGGTGCATATGCATTCTTGCATTTTCCAATGTATGATGTTGCTTTCTCTAGTTTTCTTTTGCTTTTGCCAAGGGAAGAAATAAATTGATACGGCAGCAAGTTTAACGATTCAGAATTCTGTTCAACTCTCGTATTCTCCCCCCCGTGCCTTGATTAAGAGGACTATTATGGTGTAAGAATTATCGACCGCTCTGCAGGGAAAGACTCCAAGTCTGATGCAATCATATGGAGCTAGCATTGCATGTTGTCACGATATCTTCAGGAAATACAAGCAGCAAAGTCGTACTGTGCAACTGGTATTAGTAGAAGTCGTAGATGAGTCATGTCATGACTCATGTGGCCTAATCACCGAATTGCCAAGAGGGAAAAAGAATCCCTGGAGTTTTTGTTTTACTTGAGGGCTAGTAAAAACCTTTTCGCAGGCATTGCATTTTATTTGGTCAAGAACCAGCTAAGGTTTGCGGGCCTAAACTGATTTCGTAAACCTTATGATATATTATTAAGTAATCAAACTACGAATGAGTCTCCGCCCAATAAGATTTTTTTATGCTAACTGTCAATGAAATTATAAAAATATTAAATATAGTTTCTATGAGATACTATCCTAGATGAGTATGTAAGATGAGATTCTTCTTCTTGTTGTTGTTCTTCTTCTTTTTGAGAATGTAAGATGAGACTCTTTTGATTCTTTATAGATTAGGTAGACGTCCATCCTTTGGAGGCAGCCAAGGGCCAACCAGCAGCAAGACAAGGCAAATAATTTCTAGTTTCAAATTAATAAAATGCCTTCCAGTCTCATGACATTACCACTCCAATAGCAACATAGCACCCATAGCAACTTGAAGAAAAGAAATTAAAAAAAAGGAAAGGAAAAAAAGAAGCCCATGAGGCCATGACCACCCCATGTCTCCATTGCAATATCAAATCAAGAAAAGTCAGACTGCGCATGCAATGCAATCCTTTCTCTTTTCCTAATGAACAAACACCAAGTCTATATTCTCTTCATGCTCTGTTTTTTTCCCCTTCACGGTTTCGGCTTTCCTCATCTAGAACTAGAAATATTTGATACTTGACTGGAAATAAAACGGCAATCCGACCACGAAACCACCGATTATACAACGGATCTTGCTGCTGATTTTGAGCTAGCTGGACCCACATCTCAAGTTCCATGCAAATATATGCGTCAACGCGTGCGGCCTCGCATGCCACTGGAAATAAGGTGTCCAAGTTGGTGCTGCCTTGCGTATGTTTTTCTACAGGCCGGTCAAGAGCCTCCTGCGTCCACGCGTGCATGCGATCCAGCACCGGACTGCATACTTTTATCGTTCTTCTGCGTCGTCGGCTTGCCTCATCGCATGGACATCTGCATCGACGCGGCGTCGTTCGGGCCGCGAGAGTTTCCAAGATGGAGTCGTCGTCGGGATTTCTTCGGGAGCAAGAGAAAGCATGACTCTTGCTTCTGGAGTGTTGTGTCGTAAGCTAAGCTAGGCAGGCTCGTAGGATCCTGAGTCAGAGTACGTGGTACACAGGATGACGGGATGGTTTTTCCCGTGTGCTGCAACGATTCGGTGTGCTAAAAGAGAGGCAATGTCTGTGTGGGAAGGTGATCGAGTTGTTTGGGTTGCCTTTTGTTTCCATGCAACGACTTTCTCCACGCACTTGACGCACACCCTGGCTTTATTGCTGATTTGTTGTGCCGGTTTTCTGCAAGTCATGTCGAGACGACGACGACCGCTGCCATCGTGAAGCTTGTGCTCTGGGTCGCCTCTCCACCCATTTGTTCACACTTGCTGCTAATCTATAACCATAATTTGGCAAGATATAAGATAATTTCTATGGGAATCGTGTGAAAATTCCCGTGCTTCAAACAGGACCAGGTGTGGAAGACCGTGTGACCGCAAGTGTAGGAGCACATGTACCGTTGAAAAAAAAAGGTTAAGTAATGCGCTTCGTAGATCTGTCGGATATTTGGTTCACTCTCTAGAAAAAGTTGACTTCAATTGAAAGAAAAGTTCATCGCATTTGCAAAGATAAATGGTGGGCCAGGTGACGAGGATTTTGATTTTGAATGTGGGAATGACCTTTTTCATTGGAGGCGTATATGATCCAATATTCCTATGTGTCCATTTCAAGAGATGTCACTGCACTTAAATTAAGTATACATGTTGCTAGGCTGATACGTACAGAACATATGCATCAAATGTAGCTAGCTATACAGAGTACGTACTACCAATCCGATATGTATAGACTATAAAGCTTTCAGATGGTTATGTGGACGAGCTTCAGATGGTAAGTACTAGCCACCAAAACAAAGCAACCATTTTACCTATACCTTTGCATCATTCCGATATCCACTTCAAGAGATGTCATGTCGCTACATTTGTGCGTGACAACTGAGGGCCACCGGCATGTTGAATAGGTACTAGCACTTTTGCCCAATGTTCTGATGTCCATAAAGCCATAGCCCATAGATGGGGGCTGGGCAGTAGTAGCACCACTGTGCAAGAAAGTTCATCGCTTTACATTGTGGTAAGCAGTAAGCAGTAAGCAATCAGCGAGACACGACAACCATGATTTGTACATCTAACTGCGAGTTGATCAATCACCGTTCGTGCACATCTACACTCAAACGTCAAGGGTGCAAGAAAGAGACTCGGTGCCCGATAGTACGGTACCAGAGTGGGCTGAGCAGTTCGCTCCAAGTTTCGCTTGGGAGGCTAGAGTGGGTCACACTCGTCTTCCAAAGCAGACAGCATGTGCAACTAGCTACTGTTGCTTATCCAGGCTTGATGCCTGACTGCTCACAGTACGTACGCCGCAGTACATCTTGAACGCTTGTTTTGCTCGAATCAAGATATCCCTTGCAGGTTTCAAGATTGGAGTAGTACATATCTTTTGTGGATTTGGTTATTGCAACTGGAAGATTGCCAAGAGCCCAAGATCTCCATGAATCTCCAGATGAGAAATTAACAAGTATTCTTGCCTGGGAAAACGATGTACTATAACGACTCCACAGGTGTGATCCGGGAACGACGCTTGTTTAAGTTCAGCTAGACGCACAAGTGGGGTTTGCTTTGCATCTGTGGCTCTCACTCGACTTGTCCATTTATTCTATTCCCAAGTCAAAAGCTCCCGGTTGGACAGCCTAGCCTGTGTTCCCTTCGTTGGGATGGATGTCGCGACTTGGCAACGCCCCCGACCGATGCTTTTGCTAGTTTTTTGTCATCCAGAGAGCAGCGCCCACGGGAACGATCGATTTCTTAGCTCGTTGCATCATCATTGCTCGCCAAAGTAGATTAATGAGAACGACGAAAACCAACAGCTATAAGCTATTCGCCTACGTGTGCGCGTCGAGCAAGCAAACGCAAAGCACAAGCACACCTGCCTGATGCTGATGGCCGGGAGACACGTCCTGGCCCGCTGCGGCCACTGGAGGGCTCAGCAACCCATCCCAGCGCCCAAAGGACGCGGCTGGGCTGGGCTGGGCTGGGCGGGCACGCTCGCCCCCTGGTGGCGCCTGCCGATGCGTTCGTTTCGTTTCTCGACAGTCAGTTGGCTAGGCCGTGACGAGCGCTCGTTTATTTTCCTTTTAAAAATGGAATAGTAAATCTAATATCTCACAATTGAAAATGATCAAAAAAAGCATGCGATAGCTAAGACAAACAACATGTGTCTCTTACTGTGCTCACGGTCAGCTGAAACCACCTTCCGTGGTTCACATGTGCGGCAGACCCCATGTCACGGTCCTCATTCAAGGTAGGATGACATGCGCAAGTGGGCACCGCAGGCGGAACGCGTTTACGTAAATGGTGGAAGCGGCGGATGGTTTGCCATGTCACGAAGATCACGGTAGGAGGTCTTTGTGTCACGAGGAGCACGTTAGAGATGCCATTTTTATCATTTCGAACATGAAAGTACTAGATTTACTCTTTCGTATCAAAAGGAAGCCAAATAAGCCAATAACTCAGTTGTGACCTGCAGTGTTGGCCACTCTATCTACCGCTTGGAAAAGACAAAGAAAAACGACAGGATAGCTGGGTCGTGTCGTGCGGGGAAGCGCCGGGGAGTAGGGATGGCACATTGGCAGTTTGGCATGGCGTGTTGAGTTTTAACTAAGCAGCAGAAGCACCGAACCTGGCCGCTCCCATGAGGAGGAGCATTTCTGAGCGATGACTTGTTGGCATCGCGCTGGGACTAAGCCCCGGGCAATAAACAATAATACACGGATCTGTTGCAGATGTAGTTTGGTTTCTAGCCAATATGATTTTGCGTCCAAACGTGCACATAAGCGGTTTGTTGAGGAACCGTCGCTGGTGAGTCCAATTCAAGCGATCGTTTCATAGACAAGCGTAGAATCGCACACAATAACAGAATAGTAGATTGAACACAGAGATATGGGGGGACTTCTTTCTTCTCTATATTTTCCTTCCACGAAAGCACGTACAATGGTTGGAGGTCCCCTCCTTTATATAGTCTTCAAGGTGGATGAGGAGGCCTGGGTCTAGTTTCTTAACACTCCTCCTTGGACACTTATCCGGTATATTCATGTCTCATCAAAACTCCATAAAAATATAGTGAGAAAAATTTAGAGAAAGAGTACATGAAACACGTTCTGCTGTGTTACACGAATTGCCTCATTAAAAACCTTACTCGAGAAACTTAAGGAAAACTCGCCAAAGGAAAAAGAGTACAATCCACCTAATTTCATTTAATCTCCAGGATTTATTCTCTAGGTACTCGATCTTCATGATCAAGTTTCAATAATGAGTTTGTGAAGATTCTCTTACTGAATTCTGCACTTCTTTAAGTCTCATCATTCCAATTCCACAGATGCATCTTTCAAAGCTAGATGCTAGAAGTGACTTAGTGAATAAATCCATAAGATTTTCACATGACTTAGTATGTAATACTTTAATTTAAGTCGATCTTTAGCAATTCATGAGCATAGAAGAGGTTGATATGCTTTGTGAGAGGACTCTTCACATAACTCATCTGCACTTGTGTGACACAAAATTTGCATAATCTTGATAAATAATAGTGGGAGTTTGTGTGGTATTCAATCCACCGCTTGCTGGATGTAGTGAATCATCATGAAACCAAGAACATTCTCGCGAGGCCTAAATGCGGTGCTATGATTTACGAGTGGTTCGTCAAAGTTGATACAAGACTTTGCTTAGGCGATTTTTATGAAATTGCGGTTCCACCACGAGGAATACATAGTCATTTTGCGACTTAATTTGTATGTGGGTCCAAGCAGTGCAGCATCTGCATAACCCGATCATAATTAGGTCTTGGTTCTTTCTGTAGAACAGATCAAGATTTTTGCTTTCTTGGAGGTATCAGAAGATGCCATTTATTTCTTGTCAATGTCTTTTGGTAGATTCTGTATTATACCTTGCTAATAGGTTCACGGCAAATGCAATGCCCGATCTAGTACAGTTTGCTAAAAACATGAGTGTCGAGACCCAAAAATACAATTCTGGACCCTTTGTGTATAATGCACTAGTCAAGGATCACGCTAGTGCACACAGTGTCAACATAGATGAATATCAATCCACACAAGACGATTAGTAACATAACGAGTAATTTGATAAACAAATAATGGTTTTGACCTTATAGTCGAGTTTACACTTATTAAGCCACACAGGGCTAACAGAGAATTAAATAGCAGCGGAACAGATAACTTCAGCGGAATCCCATCAATTCGCCACGAGGCAATCGTTGAGATCAAGACCCTACGATCAAGCACGTCGTTGAACTCCTCCTCGGCGGCGACTCCTCCTCCTCTTACATTGATTTGATTTAGCAAGCATGAGTACACACAAGTACTACATAAGTCATACCATAGAATGCAATATATAGATCTGAGACTTATTCCAAAGGAATAACCACGTGGTTCTTTTTTGAAATGCAACTTTTGCAATTTGAATACAAATAATAGGTTGAAAGCATAAAGTAAAACAAATATTAATATTAATTTAACAGTTTGATTTCACAAAGACACATAGCATAATCAAGTTATTCACATAGCCATATGACTTAGATCACATAGCCCCCTTCCTAAGAGTTTTATGAAAAACTACCCCTCGTGTGAAATCCCCGAGCATGTTCATGACCGCGGACGCGGCTATTTAAATAAATTAATTTAACACTCTGCAGAGTTTGTACACTTTACCCACAAGATACAACTAGTGTTGCAAGCACTAATCATAACAAAACGTTTGAAACTTCATCTCAAGCATTGACACTCCCAATGTGTAATCGTCATACCAAACTATACACGGTGGATGAGTACGACACACAGTTGAGCGAGGGAAGCGGCGAACCGTCATAATCGACTACTTGGTAGCACACCTTCACCCAATCAACATAGTCTAACCACTACTACGAGGAAGCCTCATCACGAGGCGGTTCGGGCGAGTCATCACGAACGGTTTCGAACCGTCTATATTTGTTGATGCAGCGATAACATGCGATTATCACAGACGGTTCAAAACCGTCTGTGATCGCACTATCACGAGCGGTTTTTGTTGAAACCGTGCGTGAAGGCTATTATCCTGAGCGGTTTTCATCAAAAACCGTCGTGATCCGAGAATATCACCAAGCGGTTTAATTTACAAACCATCTATAATGACATTTTCACAGGCGGTTCTTGTTGAGCAAATGCGTGATAATTTCTAAGCGGTTCTTGTTTAGAACCGTCTGTGATAACCTTTATGTGGCAAAAAACCGGCAATTGCTAAAACCGGAGGCGTTTAGAGGCCCTAAACGACCTTTTTGGGGTTTTCACTTTTTGAGACCTCGCGAAGAGAATCTGGCCTTAACTTATGGATTTTTGGATTGAGCTTTTCGTTAGCTTTCCAGCGAGCCAAAAACGTCATGTCGGAGTTCGTATGCAAAAGTTATGATGATTTTACGAGCGGTCGCGATCTACCATCTATATTTTTGCCCAAACCAAATAACTCAACATGAACTACACACATCACGGTAGCATCACCCACATCACAGTAGCATCAATTCGGTAATCCACATCACAAAGCAAAGGGGAGTAGAGAGTGAGGTCGTGGGAGGTCAGGCGGACAGTGGAGGAGGCGAAGGCGGAGGTCGTGGGAGGCATGGTGGCGAGGTCGAGGCGAGGTGGAGGAGGGGGGTGATGGTTGGGTGGTCGGTGACGATGAGGCGGGACGAGTTGGAGGAGGCCGCGGCGACAAGCTCGGCGGGCCAGGCGCAAGGTGTGAGGAGGAGCAGAGGAGGAGATGGAGGTATGAGCTATGAGGAGGAGAGCCGCGAGAGGAGGAGATGGTGGTTATATAAAGCGAGTTTTGACCGCCCATTATGTTTAAATTTTTGTTTCCCCCAACAATCGAGAGCGGTTCTTGTTAGAACCGTGCGTGATAACACCTATCCTGACGGTTTTTAATAGAACCGTCTGTGATCATCCTGACGGTTCTATTAAAGAAATCTGTGACCTGAAACCTCGAGGCGGCGGTCTTGGCGAAGCGGCGGCATTGTGGCGAGAGGATAGCGAGGATATCACAAGCGGTTCTTAATTAGAACCATCTGTGATAACTAATTATCACATACGGTTTGTGAATAGAACCGTCTGTGATAATTCACAGACGGTTCTATTAATGAACCGTCTGTGATAGATGACTATCACGAGCGGTTCTAAAAATACCGTCTGTGATAGTTGGCCGCGCCACCCTTGGTCGGGCCGACTCAACACGAGCGGTTCCAAAGGGAAAAATGCGTGATAAGGCGTCTACTATAGCCTATTTTGTAGTAGTGAACCTACAACCTAAGTAGCAATGTCAAGAATACATAACTTACTAAGTTAGGCCCGTCCCATCAGGCATGTGGTCGTACAGTAAGACTCAGTTCAATCGCGCACAAAGTTAAGTCCTTAATTGACCAAGGCAGGACTTCCAATGTATAACTACAAACCCTATGCACACAGTTTATCATTCCCATGCATACAGATCCACCAAAAGTAGCACACAGTACCACTTGCCTCCATCTAAATCATTTCCCACCCTGTTGGTTAAATGCAACACATGTCATCAACGAGTAATAGCACATAGTACACACAGTTTTATCATATAATTCCATAATAACTTAGTCAAGTTTATAATTGCAACTTACATGAAATGATGACTTGTGACATGGCTAAGCAGACTAATCGTATCTAACCAACCCACGTTGGTGTTACGATAATACCAACTAAATAATGAACCAATCTAGGGTGACAAAAGATTTGTGACATAACAAATAGACAAGGTGGATATAACAAATTGGATTAATAACTAAACCCAAAAGCTTTTAAATAAATACTTGAATTAAATGCAATAACTTGAATCAATATAACTTTTGGCGGGTTCAATATGATCAAAAGTATAACTTGCCTTAAAATAGATCTAGAGTCTTGATCTTGCTCTTGAGATGCTCCTTCTTCTTCAAATCTTCGAAAGTATCGGCGTCTACTCACAAAGCAAGCAAACAAATAAAATAAATAAATAACGAGGCAAAAACAAACTTCAAAAATTAAATAAAAATCTCGGATAAATAGATCTTGAATTTAGATGAATTTTGAATTTTGAATGGGATCAATCGGAGTTAGGATGCAAAATATATGGGTTTTGGAAGTTTGAATCTAAAAGAAAACCCTAATTTTGAATTATGGAATTAACCCGAATTATTTTCCAATTAAAAATCCGGATTTATGACATCAGCCCTCGGAAAATCGGCCGAAAAGAATAAAGGAAAAAGAATCGATGTGGGTCCCTTTATCGACCTCATGGTGCCAAGGTGAGTTCATGTGCATATGGTTGAGTAAATTTGTTTGGTGGCGCCACATGGCAAGACACCTAGATGGCAAAGGCGGCGTGGCGTGATTGGGCACTGGTGGCATGCCATGTCACTTGGGGAAGGACAACGAAGAAGAAGCTAGGGCCGCCATGACCGGTGATTTTGAGTTTGGCGTCGCCAGTGACTAGTGGCGAGGGAGGGCTAGCAAAGTGGCAAAACGGGCTCCAGAGAACAAGATGAAGCTTCCGGTGGCAGTGGCTCGGCTCCAATGGCGATGAAGTGGCAGCGGCGAGCTCAAGGCCATGGTGGAGAAGATGAACCAAAGCCGTCCAAGGCACGAAGGTGAGCACCGGGTTGGCGAACACGAGGATCACCGAGAGCACATCAAGGAGACCGGAGGTCGACGGACGGCGATGAAATCCGGGGATGAAGCTTGCGGTGGCAGCGAGCTTCCTCGGCTCAATTCGACGCAAAGAGAAATGAATCGACGGTGGTGCTTTAGGGTTTTGAGGAAGGAGCTCCCTGTGAAGAAAACGACGTGTCGATTCCTTAAATAGGGTTCGGGAGATATGGATTTGAGTCGGGCACGGCGGCGCTCGCATATTCGGGATGGACTCAAGAGTCCTGGAGTTCTTGAGGAGGACGACGTTGAGGTGTCAAAGGAAGGCCTACATGCAGCGAGACAAAGAAAAAAGGAAGGAGCTCGGGCTTGCGTGAGGAAAAGGTCGGCCAAATTTGGCTCGCTTTCAGCGGACAAAAGAAAAAGCAGATGGCGAGGAAAAGGGAAAGTAGAAGGAAAATGGGCGAAGGTAAAAGGACTTGGTAGAGAGAGGATTCGACCCAAAACTATTTTCGAGATTTATAATAGGTTTTCTATTTTATAAAATAGCGAAATTCCAAAAGGCAATAGAAAATAGCAAATGAACTTGGAAAAATTCTAGAAAAATCTAAAAAATATATCTAAGCACATAGAATCCAAATAAAATAGTTTTGACAATTGTTCAAGTTGACTTTACTCATATTAAATTGTTTTGATATCCAAAGTCCAATATTAAGCTTTTGAATTAAATTCAAATAAATCTAAATGGTGAATTTTCTCTCTACTACCTATTTAAAAGATTTTTAAAGCTCGAGAAAATTGGGATGTTACAATGAGTGCTCAAGCTGCACTCAAATCAGGAATTCGGTCCCAGGACTTCCTCCCTCTTCTCTAGGTGCTGTCACAGTCCTTGTCTTGCTATAAGGATCTTGAGCCTTTGGCATTTTGAATGGTATGCATTTTCAAAGCGAACCTTTCTAACACCTTTTAAGTGTAGGTTGGTGATGCACTAAAATCCTTGAGAGCACCCAAATCTTTCATTTGAATTCAGACTCTAAGTAAGAGCTTGCTTTCTTAATGTCTTCTAGGGCCCGATGATATTCGGATCATCTACATACTGCGAGATTATACAAAATTCATTACGGGATTGTCATATAAATACAGGGACAATCTTCATTGTGCGTATAGCCTTTCTTGAATAAAAAGTAAACTAGCGATTATACCACATACCTTGATTGCTTAAGTCCATGCAATGACTTTTTGAGTTGCATATTGTGCTGATTTATATTTGCTCTGTCTTGGTTCGAGACAATGATACCTTTAGGTACCTTTATATAAATGTCTGAACCCAAGTTTCCATAAAGGTATCGATTACCACATCCATTAATTTCATTTCTAAATTAGGGTTTCTTGCCATTGAGATTAAATATCTAAAAGTAGTTCGCCCATGGTGGGGAATAGGTTTCTTCATAATTGACTCTGGTCTTTGAGTGAAACCTTGTGCAGCATGAGCCTTACTTTATATCTTACAACTTCATTATTTTTATTTCTCTTTTGAACAAATACCACTTATGCCCTACAGGGGTGCACATGGGGAGGTGTCGCCTTCTGAGGACCAAATACCTCTTTTTATTAGAGATAATAATCACTGCTTCTATTGCCTTCTTCCAATCATCCCAATCGATCTTTTCTTACATTCATTGACGATACAAGTTTTGGATCAAGATTGATGATTGTGGCAATTTCTTCCATAAAATAAATGTCAATATTGGTGTTGTCCTATTCATACGTTCTCCGTGGTCACATAATTTATAGCTATTTCTTCATGGAACAATTCTTCTAATGCTTCTACTTGCTCATTCTTTGCTTTCAATTGTGGAGGCAAGTCCTTTAGTTTTTAGCCGATATGTGTACACACACTCATCTTGATGTCTCCCTCTGTGGTGATATTCAAATCTGGTATGCCTTTTATTGAAGGTTTCATCTTTGGTATCAGTCTCAATGGCTCCTTACGGTTCAGGAACTTGGTGATCGGTGTGTCTAGTCCTTCTTATCTTTTTTCGCTAGGCGTCCCTAGTTACTTGGGATTCGAGGGGCCGGAGTTCTCGTCCTTTTATTATGAGGCCTTTGGATGATATTAAGGGTACCTTCGAATTTATTTGGTATTTCAACCCTCTCCGGTGCATTGCGTGCAGGCACATGCGACTTGGTCACCCTCTTCAAATCACTAAAGTGGTCATGCAGTTGATTCGCTAATGCTTGCAAATCAATTATCTTCTGAACTTCTCTATTTGCTTCACTAGTGTGCGGGTCATGTGCATGGATTCCCGTGGCTTGCCACGTTATTTCTCGATATTTTTCATCAAGGGGTTGATTTCCACCCCAAATGACAGAAAACTATCCCCATCAAATAAGCTATCAACAAAACGGGCTGTATGCAAATCTTCAATCATGGGGTCCAGATACATGATTATGGATGTTATCTCATAACCAACATATATCTAAGACTTTCGGAGAGGGCTCATTGCAGTTCGCTGTGGTGATGGTATAGGTACATAAACCCTGCAACAAAACCTGCGAAGATGAGAGATTTTCGGTGCCGACCCTTGCGCTAGTTGCATAGGTGAATGGATGTGATATGGCGACAATCTAAAATTGATGAGAGTTGCTGCATGCAGGACTATGTGTCCACAACATGTAGTTGGTAAATTACAATTATGCAAAAACGGTCAAGCAATATATTTAATTTTTTTTAATTAATGCCTCTGCTAGTCCATTCTGGGTGTGGACATGTGGTACGGAATGCTTAACGGTAATTTTCATTGCCATGCAATAATCATCAAATGTCTTTGAAATAAATTCTCCAGCGTTGTTCATTCTGATGGACTTCACATGATGATCGAAAAATTATTCTTAATTTTAATTATCTACAAGATCAACTTTGCAAAAGCATGATTTCTTATAGATAATAAACATCGTGCGACTATTTCGAGGAAGCATCGATGAGCACCATAAAGTACGGATGACCACGGCGGGGCTATATAGGACGCATAAATGTCTCCTGGATACGGTCGAGGAATCTGAGTATTTCATCCTTAACTACGGCGAAGGTCTAGTAATTAATTTTCGGTGGCACATGCAATGCATAAAATCTTCGATTCGAAAAATTCTTTACATTGATATTATGTCACTGAGAATTGTTAATTATATTTTTCATCATCCTAAGACCGGGGTGACCTAATCTATCATGCTAGAGACCGAAAAGTTTAGAACTTCTAAATGTAGTTTTCAGGACAATATAGGCTGCAGGTGCCTTAATATTAGTGTAGTATAGCCTAGTTTTATATGAAGGAAGTCGTTCTAATACTCTCTTTTTCTATTTTACGCTTTCGCTTTGTAATGAGTAGGTATTCCTTACCATACTTTTCTTCGGTCTCTACGTAGAGACTGTAGTGCGAATATCCTTAAAACTTATGAGAGTTCTATTCGATTATGGTACAACAAGGCTTCTTCAATAACCAAAGTTGTGCCCATCGGGAGTATAATTGTGGCTCTTCCTGAGCCTATTATACAAGTATCGCTGTCTGCGATTGTCGTAAGATTACCAGCATTCTTGCTGATTGACTGAAAGTATTTCGTCTCTCTCAAGATGGTATTCGTTGTGCCGCTATCTGCTAAGCACACTTCCTCTATAGGGCGCCACACGCGTTCTGATATATAAAGTATTTATTAACATGAGGTAGAAAGCAATCCACACATAAATAAAATACTCCAAAAATAGAACATAACTTGTTATTATTAATACGGGAAAATAAGCCTTGCAGGACTCATCATAAGAATATAATGCTTTGCCCTCCTAGAGCTTACAACCATTATTCAATAATTCAATGTTTTATAATGACAAACTGCAAATGACTACAAAAAGACCTAAGTGCAATGCGTGCACTAGATTGAATCAGGGAAGTACGAAGAAACTTCTGCCTAAATCTGCTCCATGTCCACCTTCCCTTCTTCGGCAACTACGGCTGCGGCCGCTGCGATGTCCAAAGAAGGCATGCTAGGGACTGCTACTGGTCTATCCACATCCATGAGTGCAACCAATGGTTGTGGATCCTCCGTGCCTGCAATGGCGAAGTGTGCCTCATGCTGTCTTTTGCCCTCTTAGACTGGAATGCATCAATGACGTGCTGTGGCTCACAGCAAACCCGTGACCAATGCCCCCATATGCCACATTTGTAGCATCATTGGTCCTGCTGGCCATAGGACTTGTCATCACGCTTTTTTTGTCTGCCCTTCTTGGTTTGAGCATTTGGCTTGCCCTTGCGATCCATAACCTTACCCCTCGCGCCTCTTTCCTTTGGTGAGGCTTCCTCGCTATGCTTTGCTAGCATTGGCTTCATGTCCAATATTGCTACTAGGCTGCTGTGAGATGTAGTTCTTCCTTAGAACATCATCTTTAGCTTCTGCAACTTGCATGATGTCAATCAGTTCAGCATATTCCTTGTAGCCGTCTTGACAATAGTTGCGTGTGGATTGCACCGTACTTGGGTGAAAGGTAGAGAGAGTTTTTCGATCTTCGCTTTCGTCTGTGGTTACCTTACAAGCGAGTTGAAGACTAGCACAAATTCGTGCAATGTAGAATTGTACTCCCCGGTATTATAGTCGACAAAAGCGTAGTCGGTTCCATTCTGCTCTGCGGGAAGAATGGTGTACTTCAGCTTCTCGAACCACTTCTTCAATGCGGTCCACAGAACTAGTGTGTTCTTCTCCACCATATACTCATTCTTGAGCATTAGGCGAAGATGGTGTGCGAGGAAATGAAGTGCTGATCATTTTCCTCGGCGGTTGAGTGGCATCCCCGAGGTGCCGTCGATAGCGACGCGAGCTTCTTGGCTCCAAGTACGATCTCGACATCGATGTCCAAGTCAAGTAATTATGGCCATGCTGGGCCAGCTCTTCGATTACTGCTGGTAATTTGCATAAAATGGTTGCAAAAATCCTCATAATGTCCCCGTATTTTTCTATCCATTTTTTCATGATCTACTGCTATTTTCAGTGATTAAAAGCAATATAAACAATCACAGATAACCAAAACAGTAAATACAATAAATAAATTGCATAGAAATAACAATAACAAAGTTAAACATGCTTCAAAAGTTCAAAGTTATTCAAAATTTGAATTCACGAGGCCCTTTTCTGCTGGAAAATGATTTTTCAGTGGATTCTGGAATTTTCAAGAGCTAAACCGCTAAATTTCAATTCTGAGAAATTTTCTGCGTAATTTTTAGATAATCTGAGGGCCCATTTGCAAATTTTAGGATTTTCTTTTCTTTTCGATATTTTTCTTTCTTTTCCCAATTTTTTCTTTTTTCTTAAGTAGAGCCCTTTAGCCTTTTCGACCTATTATGTCCACGCTCATTTGGTTTCAATCAGGCGGCGGGGATAGGGTTTCCACTTTGTGTCCCCAATGGCAGCGGCTCAAGGGCGTCAGGAGGCGGCCAGGCGTGTGGGGCAGTCGGCCTCGGCGGTGGCGCTATCTGGTGGCGGTGGCGGCGTATCTGTGGCTGGGCGGGTAGTAGCAAGCTTGTGGCGATGCATCGCGGGCACTCGATGGCGGCCTGGCTGGCGGCGCGCATGGTCAGCATGTCGGGTGCGGCCTCGAGCCACTGCATGCTTTCGTCGGTGGTGGCAGGCGGCCGGCTTCGGCTCGGCTTTGGCGGTCTGGCCCATAAGCTTCGGTGGCGGCGCGGAGTTTGACCGGGCAGCCACGACATGATCTTGACCGGTAAACCTGGCAGCAGCGTCTGGTCCGAGCACGGCGGAAGCGGCGGCAGAGGAAGCGGCCGTGGCGTGGTCGTCGCGGTGCGCCCGTCTGAAGCGGCGGTGTGGTCGTGTGGTGCGCCCATCGGCGGCCAGCGCAACAAGCGGCTTCAGCGGCCAAAGCGAGTGCGGCCGTGCGGTGCGCCCCCTTTTTCTTGTTCATGCATTGATCTACAATGCAATCAACATCCTCTCTTTTATGCGATCTGCTGATCGGCTTGGCCGGCAACTTCAAATCGGCTTGCGATAGATTAGAGCGGATTTACAATCCACAATGCAATTATCATCTACTCTTTAATGCAACCTCTGGTCGGCATTGTCTTGCGACTTCAAGTCGGCTCGTGGTAGATTAGAGCGATTTGCCTTTGTAGGATATAATCTAGAAAGCCAAATTTGCGAAATTGAAAGCGATCTAGAAAAGTGATTCGATCTCTGACGTCGTTTTTGACGGTTAGCTTTCGACGAGAGTAAAGTAGGTCTAGAGGTATCTGGTCGATCGTGATGATAACGTGTTGAGGAGCCGTTGCTGGTGAGTTTAGTCCGAACGATCACCTCATAGACAAGCGTAGAATCGCACACAAGAACACAAGAACATAATAGTAGATTGAACACAGAGATATAGAAGACTTCTTTCTTCTCTTCATCTCTCTTCTACAAAAACACATACAATGGTTAGGGGTCCCCTCCTTTATATAGTCTTCAGGGTGGATGAGAAGCCTATCATAGGTCGAACTTTATCGGCACGGGCCCGTTATTAACATATTTTTGTACAAAAACGTGATATCCCATCATGTTTAAAGCTATGCGGATAATCAATACCACAACGACCTGTCATTTAACGTATCACTAACTAGGACACCGACACTGCTATGCCCCCATCTGCGGCAAGGATCCGGATCATCCGCGGTTTCTACGGAGAACAGTGTTTTGAGCATGTGTGATAGTACCCTGCAGCACTGCTGGAGCAAGCACAGTAGAAACCATGCTTTGTTTTACTGTAACAATTTTATTATTCCCTTGGTGTTGTAGCGATCGATCTAGACTATTCATTTTGGGTTGTACGATGGAGACAATGCATTGATGCATATGACTGTACTCCTCTATATTAGTCTATGCTAATGAAAATGATCTATTTCCCTACCGCAAGCCTATTGCCAATGCAATGGGCAAGCGCAGTTTTTATATATAAGAGGTGATTGACACTCCGCGTGATTTAGAATTGAAGACAATGGTTTTTGTAACGGGGGTTAAAGACAGTTTGACAAAGGTAGGTCTGTTTAATGTTTATCCTTCACGTCCCAGTTATGAAATGGTTACTGGAAATACCAAAACAGCATTCGGTCTAAAACAATTTAGCATTGTGCTGGAGAGAGTTGACAAGCCTAGAAAGCTCAGCCTGTCATTCTGCTCGGCCTACAACAACAGGTGAGGTCCGCCTGGCCTAACCGTAAATTTAGCGCGAAGCTGGGCTGGTCGCGGAACAACCGTCCTGTCCGAGGAAAGCCGCGCGTTTTTTGCTTCGCCTCCGAGCCTTTTTTCCCGGCCCACAGCCCACATCCTTGCCGCCCATCGGAACCGTACACGTACACCGAACCAGATAAGAGTACAACTGACCCAATCGCATCTACACCGCCAGAGAGGGGAAGCAAACAGACTCCCTCGCGAGTCGCGACCGCAACCGCAAGTCCGCAACGAGCCGGTTCCTCTCGTGATCTCGTCCTCCCGACCGCCCCCGACCGCGAAATCCAAAACCCTAGCCAGGACGCTCTCTTCCCTCCCGCGCCGCTCCGCATCCGCCGCCGCGGCGTGACTCGCTGGCTCTGTTCGTACCGGAGGAGACCAGGAGAGGAGAGGAGGGCTAGCTGAGCGGGGCGATGGCGTCAACGGTGCTGGAGGCGACGCGGGCGGCGCACGAGGACCTGGAGAGGCTGGAGCGGCTGGCGGTGCGCGAGCTGCAGCGCGATCCCGCCAACGCGCGCGACCGCCTCTTCCAGTCCCACCGCGTCCGCCACATGCTCGACCTCGTCGTCTCCACCTCCAACAAGCTCGTACGTCCCCGATCCCCCTCTCTAGGGTTTCCCGCTTGATTGATGGCTGTAGCTTCGTTGCCCTGCCTGATCTGCGCGCTGCTAGAGTTTGGCGATGTCGCATATCCGTGCTTCCTATAGTTAGGTTTGTTTAATTAGACCAATCTGTTGGATTGAGATGCCCAGGGTGGCCTGCGTGGGAGCTCTGGAATTGGAGATCCACTTCTCATGGTTTTATCGTTGGTTTGGTCTTGTTGATGCGTGTTAGTCCTGTCGAACTCCCAATTCGAGCTTGGCAGATGGATTTTACACTATATTTTTTTGCTAAAATTTGTGTGATTGAATTAGAGGTTTTACACGGTTTTATTTTCCGTGCTGCTATTTCCCCATTTTTGTTGTCTGGGTGAACAATATGCAGATTGGGGGTTGGTAGTTTTCTATGTACGTTGATTTGTGCTAATGTGACTTGTGCCTTATTTAGGTGGAAATCTATGAGGACAAGGACAATGCTAGGAAGGATGAGATCACCACCCATCTTACTGCGCCAGTGCAAAATGATATCTTTAACAAGTTCTATGACAGGCTCAAAGAGGTAAATAATCTATTGTAGTTATCCTATTTGTGTCAAGTAAATGCATGAAGCTTAGGCATGTCATGGAATCACAACAGTTGAAAATGGCAAAATGCTAACCAAGCACTGGATGTTGCAGTTCATGTACTAAAAAACAATTATATGCTACTTTCTTTTAGGGGTAGTGATGTGCCTTTTAACTATTTGACTTCAGGACTATTTTACATACCCAAAATTTAGATGATTGAATACCAAAATGGTTTGATAACAAGCTAGATTTTCTTAGTCAAACATGTGAGTCCTCCAAGCAAAATAATATGTGCCGAGCAAGTTTTTTTGCTCTCCTCAATTGATCCTTGGAAATGAAACTTCCCACTTACTGGTGAGTTTTCCTGTTATTTCACCTTTTGTTGGTCCCGAAGTGCATCCCAATTGTGGCCCTCTATGCTAGACATATGCCATGCAAACCAAAACTACGTTTTGTTGGAGAACTTCTACTCTCTTTGTTTATTGTGATTTTGCTTTATCTATATTTTGTTGCATGTTTGCAGATCCGTGATTACCATAGGCGGAATCCTTCTGCCCGATTCGTCAGTACAACTGATGATTATGAAGAGCTACTAAAGGAGGAACCAGTTATTGAATTCTCTGGCGAGGTATTCTCCTGTACCATTTTTTGCATTGTAATCCTGTCCAAGATGATTTGTGCATTGTTTTATCCTAAGCCATACTGCGGTTATTCTGAATCTCATTACTTGCAGACATTTGCCTTGACTATATGTGCTTTGTACACATGCAAAAAAACAACGTTCTATTTGAGCATTTAAAATTTGTTGCGGTATATGTAGCTAATTTTGTATAATTCTCTGAAGAGACTTACTACACACGTCAACTTCATCTTATAGCCTTTATCTGAACTTTCTGGCCCTGTTTCCATCCTTGGTTGAATATGGTACATGTCCAAGTTAGTTAAATCATCAACAGAGCCCATGTGCTGAAAACTTTGTAGAATCCGTTAGCACCCTTCTTTTTTTCCTTTTTACTACAGTAGTCTTGACCTCGAGGGTATCTCCATTGTGATACGTGTATTTTAATTTCTGCAGGATTGTTTGATTCCTCTTGTAGAATCTTGGTGGTACGCATGGTAAGATTTAGGTTAATGATTTATACTACGATGGAGTATGAACCATAACTTGAGAATCATTTGCTGAGCTACTTCCGTGTAGTTTTAAACTTTTAATCCTACCAGATTCACGTTGCATGTCCACCACTTTGGCAGTGTTGATATTTTATATACTGTTCTCATCATAGTTATATTTAAGCTTGCTAATGGTCTGGTTCTTCATTTTGATAGGAAGCTTTTGGCCGGTACCTAGACTTGCATGAGCTCTACAATGAGTTCATAAATTCCAAGTTTGGAACACGAATGGAATACTCAGCATATGTTGGCACTTTTTCTCAGACGGAGAAGATCACATGTGGTCTGAAAGCCACCAGGTATGCTATATGTATTCTCTGTTAAGATAAAAGCATGTCTCCTGGCATGAGCTTCTCAAGTCAAGTATGTGTATGTCATATGCATCTTAGATCTATTTCACTTTTTCTTTTCTTTTGTGGTGGTTGGGGCTGAAAGGAACTTACAGGAAATTACCAAGAAATTAGAATATGGGATCGTAAGAAGGATATGTTTTCAGGGTATATGTGGGATTAATCAAAATTTTCTCACTTGTTTAACCTGTCTAACATTCATTTGATCTAGTGTACATTTTTGGACAAGTGGGATAATATGAGTTTTGTAAAGATTGTTTATCTTCCATTTTCTTTAATTTGGCAGGCAATACAGAGAATACTTGAAGCATATTTTGGAATATCTAACATCATTTCTGTATCACACAGAGCCATTGCAAGACATCGAGAAGATTTTTACGAAGGTCAATTAATTTCTTTTACTTTTGAGTATCTTGTCTGCCTTCTGTGCTCCAACAGGCTTATGTGATGACATTGTGTTTAATTTAGGATCTCATTATCTACTTCCAATCTGCTTTTAATCAGGATCTCTCGCTGTTACTTTTTTTTGTAGCTGCCAATTGTGGGTTTGATAATAACATGTTTAATATAGCACCACTGTATCCTCATATTAATTTAGCAAATTCACATAATTAGTAATTACTAACAAGCAAATGGTTATCTACACTTGTGCAGTTGGAAAGTGAGTTTGAAGAACAGTGGGCCAATGGTGAAGTACCTGGATGGGAAAATAAAGGTACAGAGAGAGAATCTGCACCACAAGAATCTGTAATAGACCTTGATTACTATAGCACTGTCGAAGAACTTATTGAGCTTGGTCCAGAAAAGTTGAAAGAGGTCTGATCTTGCAACATAGTATTATCACCAAACATTTTTTTGCCTGTCTTTTATTATTTAATCCTTCACTGGACCTTCACACCTTCTATTTATTCATTTTCATTTTCTGTCAGGCTTTAGCTGCTGGTGGATTGAAAAGTGGCGGTACTGTTCAACAGCGTGCTGGCGACTTTTCTTGCTCAAGGTGATTATTAAATGCTATTGCAACAGGATAATTAACTGATTTTTACGGCGATTTATCAGTTCTTCTGAATTTATTATATTATATTTTGCAGCATACACCCTTGGAACAATTGGACCGTAAGCATTTTGCCAAAGGTTCACGTAGTTATGTCTCAAATGCAACTTCTAATGGCAACAATTTCAAGGATGATTTGAAGAAGGAAATTGCTTTGATGGAAGTAAAGATGAGGCGCCTTTGTGAGCTACTGGATGAGGTCAGCTGTTCCTTGCTCCCTCTGTGTGCGCACATGCGCGTTCTTGCATACGCGTGCATGGTGTGATGGTCTATTTCTCATTCATAAATTGCGACAACATGTGTAGTCAATCTTCTGTAACCCACTTCAGCTTTGTGAAGATAAACCTATGAACGTAGGGCTTGTTTAGTTTGATGAATGGCCTTATTATAGGATAGGCTAGTTCGTTGTGGATGGCCCCATCTTGTATCGGGCGATCCCTTGAATTTGTTTGGCTAGGGGATGATCTTGCCTAGAAGTACGGGGATGGTCTGCTGATTTTCTTGTGTGGCATACTGGCATGACCCTTCCTCATCTGCCTCACGTCTTAGTCCATAACATGTGGAATGGTACGATCATCAACTCATCCTATTCCTTAAAACCAAACACCTCAATATCTTATGCATGCAATATGCAGGTATCCACCGCATATATGTTCTCATCTTTTGTGTGCAAACTTAGAACCACCCTAACTTATATCAGAAGCTCCATAGTGATTACTTATTAACATACCTAAAAGAAATGCCTCGGAATGGTGTGTAAAAATGCCAACAAAGTGAACAAACTGATTAATACATCAAAAACAACTATGTTTAAAATGTTCTATGCTTTTGTTGTCTACCTATCAAGAATAGGAAGGATTAACATAATCTAAGTGGCAAGTGCTGCTGTCACTGATACCGTGATATGCTGTTTGTTGTGGTCCTTGAACCTAGCAGCAGCAGCAACCTTGGGGTTGCAGCAGGTGGTTACAGCCAGCCGGCCGTAGCTCGAGGAATCCAATGGCAGCAATAATCATGAACAGCAAGGAGTCTAAGAGGAGTCGGTCAACAAAAGTAGTAGGTTATACATAGAGCCTAATTCCGAGAGTTGGGAGTCAATTTCCTAGCATTGGAGATTGAGTTGGTTACTCGGTTTGTTAGTTAGGAATTAAAGTTTGTGTCTCGATGGATATGCGTTTGTACCTCATGAAGCAAGCAAAGAAGAATTAATCTATTCTCTCCCAAATATTCTCTCATCCCAATCTATGTCTTTCCCTCTCCTCTAGAAACCCTAATCCCCTTCAAGCCATGCCATCTAGCCATCTTCTGCACTGTAGTTACCCAGATGTATATCAAGGTTCACAACACCGTTTTTAATATGTACCCTATGAAAATGATTATTTGTAAACCAAAACCACCTACTGTACAAGGGCCACCTTACAGCTAGATTTCGAGCCAGTATTTTCATTTGCATGGGTTTGTAGCTTGATCTACTTTTCTTAGTATGTTTTACAAAGTTTCCTTGATTCCTTCATCTTGGGAGGACTACCAATCAGCATGCACTGCATGTTTTTAAATGTTTATCTGAAAGTTCATCTGGTGCTCATGTCTTGATAAATCTTATGTTCTTTATACAGGTCATTTCACGGACAAAGGAAAATGCAGAGAAGAAGCTGACTTTGACATATGAAGAAATGGAAGCAGAACGGGAAGAGGTACTTAGCTTTGTCTCTTATCAGCAATTTCTATCGTGTGTTCTTTGTTTTAGAGTGTTTTGTATGTTTGTCCTAAACCGGGGCTGCTGTGTTGTGTACAAAATCCCCAGAGTCCAGAACTTATCATTGCCATCTTTGATTTTATTGTGGTACCTGCTGCTAATTACTCATGGCAGAACTACACAGTTCTAACAAGTGCACACATACGGTGGCATTCAGCATGGTTTCTGTCCGGTTTTCAAATTTAAATCCAAAACCTGGAACACATTTTGGCTGGTTTTCAAGCTGTTACCGTCATCTGCTGGTTACCAGCGAACAATGAAAACTGCACATAATGTTTTTCCCCCTTCCTAAAATGGTTTTGTAATTTCTGGCTGTAAGTCCACAGTTTTGGGACTTTTGTTCTGTTCCATGACTTTAGGGTATGCCCTATTATTGTCATCACATTTGACAATAATTACTGATTTAAGCCGCATATCATGAGGTTTAAAAAATGTTATATACTTATATTCAAATAGCCCTGGTAGAAGTGAGTAGATATGTTCAATTAGAAGGTAGCTAGTAGTGTGCTATTCTTTGCTACTTTGCTCCTAAACTCCATGATCTTATTTATTGGTTCTACTTTTCATCCGTTTTCTCCTGTTTTCACGTAAGCAAAATACTAAAATACTGCCAAGTTCTAAGTCTTAACTGTTATCTTCTGTATTTTTCTGTAGGAGGAGTTTCAAGCTGACAGTGAAAGTGATGATGAGGACCAACAAATTTACAACCCTCTCAAGTTACCAATGGGTTGGGACGGCAAACCTATACCCTATTGGCTATACAAGCTCCACGGTCTTGGTCAGGTAACTAGTCTCGTCGGTGCATATCTTATAGCTTTATTTAATCAGTTATCATTTATCCCATAGCTGTTTTTCCTCTTTTGTTAAGAGTCCCAAGTAGGCGCAATTGGGCGTGCCATCAACCCAATGGCTCATGATACTATTGATTGAACATTCTTGTGTCATTTTAGTGAATGTTCTTCCTAGATGAACTCATGAATCATCACTTTATGTTTATGATGCCATTCTGTTTTGAAAAAATGAGTTTGCTGACCATTCTGTTCTATGACTAGCAATGAATTGACTGCTGGGCAGTGACAATTGATACAGTATTATAGGATGACTATCGGATCTTCTGTTCAGTGTTTGCCAGGGTATCAATATTTACTAATTTTATGTCCTGTAATGTGAGAAAGTATCTCCATCAAATCAGGGTTATGTTTCCTTCGCTAATCCTATTGTCTATATTTAGAGCTGCAAACTGTTCTGTTTTACCAAAACCGAATGCTAAATTTAATGTTTGATATTTCTGGCTATTGGTAATTACATGCTCATATGTTCATTTGTTATTTACATTTTGCCTCTTTCAAGAATACACTGGACTTGAACATCAATAGCATCCTTGTCCTTGTGTGCCCAGATATCTCCATCAAATTTGGTACTGTACCACATGCATGAACTGCTATGATTTGTTGTCAGGAATTCAACTGTGAAATATGTGGAAACCAGAGTTATTGGGGACGAAGGGCTTATGAGCGTCATTTCAAGGAGTGGCGCCACCAGCACGGGATGCGATGTCTTGGTATTCCTAATACTAAGAACTTTAATGAAATCACATCCATCCAGGTATCATTTTCTGTTGTCTTACAGATACAACTCTTGCTGGTGATACTGGGTTTTTAAGAGGATTTATTCAAAGTGTTCCTCGGGGCCCAGGCTACTGCACAGCCAGTTAATTTAGTTTCGTTTATTCTGTTGGAAATGAATAGCTGTTTTTTTTGTTTGTGCTTCACATTTTGTAAGCTACATAAATGTTGTATTAGTAGTAATGTAAGGTTGAGCGTACCACAGGGACATGTTTACCACTCTAGGTGCACTTCAGTCGTACACTGTCTAACCAACTATTGTCATTATGTGGTAATGGAAGGGAAACTCAACATGCACAAACTAAATGCCAAGTAGTTATTGGTTTTCTTTCGTTCAAAATTCAAATACGCAAATCTTAGAGGTTTCATGAACAGGGCACTTTTATTTTCTACCATGCTTATGAGGGGTGTGATGTACAACGGAGGTTCATGTTGGTTTCCCTTTTGCTTGAACTACTTTTTTTTGTTTTGGTGATTTATCTGCTTGTTGAGTTGTGTAAAATTCAAATGAATGCCCATAAATTGATCTGAATCATGTTGAAGTCCCAAGGTTCTAAAAATCGGTAACAGGTACTCGACAGTTCACCCCACCTAGTAGTGATTAATCGGTCTATTATGCGGTATAACCGGCTAACAGATAGGGCACTTGTTACTTGTATACGGCTGAGTATACGGCCTAGTAGACCTATTTTTAGAACACTGCTGAACATGGGCTGTGTATTTCTGTTTGGTCATTTGCTTTCCCATGAAATGCTATGGGCCTATGACATCTCTGATTTTCTCCATTGTCAGGAGGCGAAAGATCTCTGGGAGAGAATACAACAACGGCAAGGGCTGAACAAGTGGCGGCCGGACCTGGAAGAAGAGTATGAAGATCAGGAAGGCAACATCTACAACAAGAAGACCTACACTGACCTGCAGCGCCAAGGCCTGATCTAGAATTCTAGATGTGATTCTGAGTTTCTGACGCTTTGCCCCTTACGGGACTTCTGCTGCTAAAACGGTCGGTCTTCTGTTCCATGGAGTTTTGTTGGCTTGCATAGTTGTTGTAACTCTGGAATCTGGATGTATTGGCATACATTCAATGTAGCAAGATGATGCTCCGGAGCTTAAATACTTTTCGTAGGTTACATGGTACTCTACCTATCCTGTTTTGCTTGTGGTAGCCTGGCACCAACTACTTTTCCAGGATTACGTCACCATTGTCTCCAGGATTTACCCCACCTGTATGTCGGAAACTATGCTGTCCCGTTTTTTTCGCCCTGGCGACATTTTCCGTTTTGCTTTACGCACAATTATACCCTCCACGTGCAGCTTCAACATGAATAAACGTTTACGCTTTAAAATTGTGCCTTGCCACGTCCGGCGTCCTCGACCATGTTGTGTCCGTCTCACGCTGCCTCATTGTGCCGTTCTCTTGTACAAAAACCTTCAAAGGTCAGCTCGGTCTCGGCGGCGCTACTTGACCTCGGCGGCTTTCCGCACCGCATTGGGATAGGCGGAGGCGAGAGGACGGGCTCAGGCGGAGCAGCCCAGGCCAGCTGGTGGCCTCTGATCCGAGGGATAGTGGGATGGCACATGACATGACGATTGTTGCGCCGCGTGGTAGGGGGCACGTCCGCTGTATATTGCACCGAGGTTTGAAGCCGGCGCCTCGGCAAGCGGCATGAATGAAGGTTGGAGGGACCGACGTCGGTTTGCTTGCGGCTGGTCGTGCTGGTGCGCCAGACTGCTACCCGCAACGCATGCGTGTGAAAATTTGAACCGAGGAACGGGCTACGGAGACTGATATTCTACTTAACAGCATTTCGAAGCGAGGAGAAAAACACATCTTTGGGGTTACCACAAGTCCGCAACAATGGAAATATATTATAAATCTTTTCAATAATGTTAGCAAATAGCAACCGAAGAACACCGGAAGTTTTTTAAAAATATACGTTACACTGTTCCTAGATCTCCAAACAATTCCAGAGACAAAACATGCTACTCCAGCTTCACCTTTGATCCCGCTTGGTGGCACGGATGCAGCAACACATGGATGCATAAAACCCAGCAGGAAGATGAACAAGAAATAGGTACAGGTATGTGGCGCTACTCCACTCCCACAAGAACTCCATCCACACCCAGAAATCCCCAATGTCTACTGTCCACGATCCCTTGGACAGCCCTTTCATAATCAACAACGCGGCTGGAGGGAAACCCAGCACGGCAAGAACTACGTTTGAAACCAACAACACTGTCCGAGGAAGGAAATTCATCCCAAACCGCGCCTTCAGTGGCCGAGAGAACAAGCACATCGGGATCACTATCAGAGCCCCGAGCTGAGCAGTAGCGAAATTTATGATTGACATAAGCCCCAGCCCTATGGTGATGGAAGTGATCATCGTGGCCTTTAGAAGTTTCCATTCAACACCAGCAGAGTATGGTGAGCCGAACATGGCATACAGGACGATCAACATAATGATGGAGAGCACGGTCCATATCACAGCACTTTGCATTGGCCTAGCATCGGGAATTTGACTAATGTAATATGGAAGTAGTGAAACAAGCACTGCCCAAAATTGGATAACAAGCAATACTCTTGCAGCTTGAAGCCATTTCCACGATCCACTCTCGATTTGCAGATTATCATTGTTACCCTTTGTTTTACCGTCATCCATCGATTTTCCCTTGGTTTTACTGCCATCAGCAAGAGCAGCAGCAACAATTGGGAGGTGTACCAGAAGCAGTGCAAATGGAATCATATACACACCAACCGAAATGAACTTGCTTGGAGCTGTAAGGAAATACAGGAAAAAGGATTGGTGGAACTTCTCGAGCAGGTTATTCACAGAACGCACCACCCCTTCAATTAACCTGAACCAAAATCATTTTCACACATGTTAAAAAAAGCTTCTGATGAGATCGACATAAACTATTAAAATGTACAGAAGGCATCTTTTGCTGAAAAATGAAAGTAAGGCTTGTTAACACTCAACACAATAAGCCTATTAACAGCATAGGATTATCGTCCTGCTCGCTTGTTCAGTTCAGTCCAAATATTGCATCAACTTTTCTATACATACACATATTTTTTCCATTGGGTTGGTTTAGTTAGGCAAATATGGGCAAACAACCAATTCATTCTGGGATCCTATTAGTTTTACCAGTTCATGGCAACTTTCTCATTTTGCCTTTTTCTTGATATATATGCAGCCTCCATGTAATTCGCAATATGCTAATGTTATTAGAGAATCTTCCAGATATGGAATGGTCCAGGCACATGCAAGACCCAAATTAAACAATGTTTGACTGCTATGAGGTTCTAACACGTAATCAGATCTCATATGAAATAATTTTCTGCAAGCACTTGTATGGTCATGGTGGTTACAAAATTATTTTCTAATCTATTAATTGTTGCTTGCTTGAGGTTATACAACTACAGCATTTGCTAGACATCTACACTAGACCAAACTTGTGCATATAATACTTTGCAAAAAGTTTTGATCTAAACAGTTGCATGTCTCAAAGAAATTAGATAGCAAAATAATGCATGACAAAGCTAAATAGTCTTGCTTATGAGAGTAACAATATGGTAGCAATAATGGCATAGCCTGGAGTGGTTACTGTTAGGAATAGACTTATTATATTGCAAGAGGCCAATGGGCCTGCAATATGCAGAAAACACCTTAAAGTAGGGAAGAATGACACAACATATAAAAACATCTACCCCCTCAAACTCATGGTGGGTCAATAACACTGAGTTTGGAGAGGAAAAGGCTGTGCTGAGCTCGTGTTTGGGCCTTCGTGAAGAAGTCGGCTAGCTGAAGCTCCGAAGGCACGTATCGAAGAGCCACGACCTGCACCTGCGATCTCATATAGGAAACATCAACTCCAGTATGCTTGGTTAGTTCATGCTTCACTGGATCTTGCATATCTTGATCGCGCTGTGTTGTCGGACAAAAGTGGAATTCGATTCGTAAATGTGAGACACCAAAATCTGAAGAAGCCACCGTAACCAGGTGACCTCAGCTGTCAATGGTGCCATAGCCCTCAACTCAGCCTTAGCACTCGAGCGGGAAACTGTTGTCTTCTTTTTGGTCTTCCAGGCAATCAGAGAGGATCCAAGGAAAACACAGTAGACAGAAAGAGATCGTACGATCAAAGTGACCACTAGCCTAAGTCGCATCAGAGTACACCTTGAGCTTCAAGGAGCTGGAGTGGGAAAAGAAAAGGCGACGAGAAATGGTGCCACGAAGATATCGAAGGACATGCAGAAGATGACTATAGTGAAGCTGAGTGGGAGCCGAAACAAACTGACTCAGAATGTGAATAGGATGAGAGATATCAGGTCGAGTGATCTCAAGATAGACTAGACTACCAACAAGGTGACGGTTGCAAGTGGGATCCTCAAGGGGCTCTCCATCAGTGAGTTGAAGGTGAACTCCAAGCTCCATGGGAGTATCCACTGTGCGTTGATCAGTGAGACAAGCGCGAGCAAGAAGGCCTTGAATGTACTTCTCCTGGGAGAGGTAGTAGCCCTCAGGCGTAGAAGTGACCTCAATCCCAAGAAAGTAGCGAAGTGGACCCATGTTAGACATCAAGAGCTTATCACCGAGACACTTCTTCACAAAGTCGATGTACTGAGGATCATCACCTGTGATGATCATATCATCAACATACAGAAGAAGAAGAGTCCAACCACGAGGAGAGGTGTGAACAAAAAGAGTAGGGTCATGATCACTGACGGTGAAACCAGCCTCAGTGACAACAAAGGAGAAGCGCTCAGACAAGGCTTGAGGAGCTTGCTTGAGCAAGTAGAGAGCGGCAACGACACACCATGCCGTCGAGATGAGAATACCGGAGGCGGTGCGCATGTAGACCTCCTCACGCAGCTCGCCATTGAGGAAGGCATTCTTGACGTCTAGCTAAGAAATGGACCACTAGCGGACAGAAGCAACTGCTAGAAGGGTCCGAATAGTGGTCATGTGAGCAACAGGTGCAAAAATCTCGTCGTAGTCACGACCATACTCCTGCTGAAAACCATGGGCCACAAGACGAGCTTTGTAGCGCTCAAGAGAGCCATCAGAGCGAGTCTTAATCTTGTAGACCCACTTGCACGTGATCGGAGTAACACGAGCAGGTAGGGGAACAAAATCCCAAGTCCCGGTGCGCTCTAGGGCAGCAATCTCCTCGGCCATCGCCTGCTGCCACTTCGGATGAACAACTGCCTAACGGTAAATCGTAGGCTCAACAAGAGCAGCGGCCACAAAGCCGTAACGCTCAGGAGGCCTAATAGTCCGACGATCACGAAGATCATACCTAGCAGGCGAGGCTGGAGCGGGACCGAGCAAGGACGAGGTAGTGAAAGGAGTAGAAGGCTCAACTGGAGGAGTAGTAAGCCGTGGACGGCGAGAGTAGTGCAGCGGAAAAGGAGATATCTCAACAGGAGAGCTGGTAGAAACCTCCAGAGGAAGTGAGGAAACCAAAGGAGACGAGAGAGATGGTGGCGAAGGAGACTGTGGTGGAGGAGATGGTGGGGACGGAGATGAGGGTGATAAAACTCGAACTGGAGGAGGCGAATAATCAGGAAAAGTCAAGAAGGAAAGCGACTCAGTGGAAGTAGAGCCGGTGGCAGAAGAACAAGGATAGTAAGGACAAGACTCATCAAAAGTAACGTCTCGAGAGATCCTCATTCGTCGAGCGACAGGATCATAGCAATGATAACCCTTATGCTCAGAGCTGTAGCCAAGAAAAACACACTCAACCGTCGAAAGCGATCGGTTGGTGGCTTTCATGATGGAAGAAGCACATAGCAGACATAACCGAAACAACGAAGGTGACT
The DNA here is from genome assembly GCA_036346405.1 of Phyllostachys edulis. NCBI lineage: Eukaryota > Viridiplantae > Streptophyta > Magnoliopsida > Poales > Poaceae > Phyllostachys > Phyllostachys edulis. The sequence continues at coordinate 47,042,035 of CM070546.1, read as the reverse complement.
GTACTAGGACGGCGAACTAGTGAGACACTCAAAAGGGGTGCATCCCTTGAGAGCAGAAGAGGGATGCCGATTGATAAGAAAGGCAACGGTAGAGATAGCTTCAGCCCAAAAATGAGGTGGGACATGAGTAGTAAGCATGAGAGCCCGAGCTGTCTCAAGGAGATGACGGTGTTTGCGCTCCACGACACCATTCTGAGCATGAGCACCGGAGGCTGCGAGAAGCTCGGATGTCGGCGGCGTCGGGAAAGCGGCCGGGTGGGAAGCCTTAGCCAAGCGTCGCGAGCTTCGGCGGCAACCTGACTCAGCGGCGGCTTCGAGCAAAAGAGTCTGGCGGCGTCGGGGCACCGGATTCGGGTGGAAGAGGGCTCGGGACGGCGCCGGGCGACGTCGTGGAGCCGAATCGGGGTGGGATTAGGCTCGGGGAGGCACTGGGTGACGTCGAGGGGTCGGATCCGGGCAGAAGGAGGCTCGGGGAGGCGCCTGGCGACGTCGGGGAGGAGGGGGAAGCAAGGAGAGACCCGGTGGCGCCTTGGGGAATCAGGATAGAGGCGTCGCACAAAAGAAAAGGGAGAGGCAGAGGGAATCAGGAGTTGGGTAGGAGAAACCCTAACCCTAACCTATCTGATACCATGTTAGGAATAGACTTGTTATATCGCAAGGGGCCAATGGGCCTACATATACAAGTACACAGCAGGTGCAATATGCAGAAAACACCCTAAAGTAGGGAAGAATAACAAAACATATAAACACATCTAATAGTTACAACCTTTAGGATGCGTTCGGTTATGTTCTTATTATGAAGCACATTGAATGGCCTTAAACATTTCCAACTAAACTATTCAATACATGTCAATAATCACAAGAGTAATCTTCTAGAACAATGCAAAGCAGCATAAATAACACACAATAGGAACAAACCTTCCACCTTAGAAGAAATGAAGATTTAGCATTCTCATTTCTAAGATAAAATGATGGTGAAAATTCTAAAGAAACTGCATCGACTTGATAGTCACGGAAAGCACCATGAGATCCTGTGGGTACTCCAAGAGCCTGCCTTAGCAAAACCCCAACAACAAGGCATTAATAGACATGAAAAATAGCATTGTCTAAGATGGAATTAAAACTACACATTTCAATTACCTGGTTATACATAGAACTAGCAAGGTTTGCAGCCCCCTCTACATAATCAGGGACTGTAACATCAAGCTTCCAGTCAGGATTTATTTTTCTTAACAAACTCCCAAGAGTTTGAAATACTTCAGCGATAACTCTAAGCCATGCAGAACTCAACAAAGAACTAAATGTCTCAATATGTACACGAAAACCTTGTCTATGAACAGCTAAATAGTGCACCACATTCAGAAGGTCCAAGTTTGGCATTTGGCCATTAGATGCCTCTGCATACATCGTAACACTATCTCTATCACCATATTTCCGTTTTTCCCCAACTTTAAATACGAGAGCAGCTGCCATCGTTCCAGCACGTTTGAAAGCCATAAATTCTGCCTTTTCTGTAGTACCATCAGGATCATATATATCGATTTGCACCATACCTCTTGGTATCTAACATCACCGAGTGACTCAGAAACATAGGATTATGATACTGGTTTAACCATGCAGAGACTGCAGCATACTCTCCAAACTGTGAATCTGCAGATATCCACACAATATCCTTCGACAGCCATGCAGCTCGACTTAAGAGGGAGAAGACAGAGAAACCAAGGGCCAGTGACAATACTTCATTTGATTGAATTCCCTGAGAATTATAAGGAGTAACCAGTACTATTGCTTCTTTTCCATCACCCGAGGAGCTCGTACAATGCCAATTGTATTTATTCCAAAGTTGGTGTTTGTGCCATTAGGTTGAATTACCAAGTTATTTGTCATGGAAGTGAAGAACTTCAGAGGATGAAAATGCTTGCTATGAGGGAGGAACTCATGGTAACATACTTCTGCACCCAAATCTTTCATTTGTTGTGCTATGAATTTTGGCATCTCCCTGTAACATTGCATAAAAATTATACGTTGGGGCGAAATAAAAAATCTTTGCAATCCTAGGATTACACTACTTACTCGTTACTTTTCAAGGAAGTGCAAAAGCTTTGCACAACATTTCATTAAGACCAAAAAAACAGGAACAACCAATACAGTAGCAGAGGGTTTGAGAAGCTCAAAACTCAAAAACTCAAAGAAACACAACCAGGAGATTTATCATCACTTATTCGTTACTTATTATCATTTATCATCACTTATTCCATGTGCACACTATCATCACGACATCATCTGAAATTTACATGTCCTTAAAATGTATGTTTGGTTTAATTAACTTAATGCAAAATTGGTTCCTCATGTATGCTTACTAGAATTATTCATAAAAAATGAACTTTATGTTTATATTTACATGGATTCAACATGTGTACTTACTAGTACAGGCACAGCTCATATGCAGGAGTAGCATGGCAAATTTTCTCATAGCAAGCATTTTAACAGCAGGGTTGAAATTTGAACATCACGCAATGATCTGATTATATGCATAAACAACGATGAGATGCCTGCTAGAGCCCACTGTCTACAATTGAAGTTATATGCATAAACAACGATGAGATGCCTGCTAGAGCCCACTGTCTACAAAGGAAGTTACATATGAAACAAGGGAATTCTATACACAATAACATACATTCCACCTCTTGATTCCCCAGCTGCAGCTTCAATTCCTTTGATAAATCTGTTTGCTTCCATGACATCTTCAGTTGAAAATAATGGATTTGCAGAGCCTACATTCAAAAGGCTTTACTTTGTAGAAAAGATCATGGAGACGTAAAAGTTCCAAAAGAAAATTATGTTCCATCTTTGCATGGTCATATGCTACTTGCATACATGAACTGATAAATGTAACAGCCCGAATTTGGTTCCAATTTAAGAATTGCATAATTTTCATGAGTTTCAAAAACTTTTGTTGCATGTCAAAGCTTCTATTTTTTTGTTTGGTATTAAAAAATTAAACAATTTCCTTGGCTCAAGAATTGAATTTGCAAAAACTTAAAATATAATTGTACACAACCCAAAAATAATTAAAACATTGTATTGCAAAACCACCTCAAAATTCAAATTCAAACCCAAATCAAATTTTGAGATGCAAATAAAATTTCAAACCTTCTCTTTCCCTCTCTTCCTCAAATTTGAAACCAGTAGTCGGCCTGACCTCTTCCTTCTTTCTCTCTTCTCTGGCTTTGTATGGCCAATGCCGCTGCCACCTCCTTTCTCTCCTCCTCTCTTCCCTCATTGCCCACGAGCGGCTGAGGCCCAGCCGCGACAGCCAGCCCATCTCTCTCTCTCTCACGTGCGCTCACTGACCAGCGGGCCCTAGACGCCACCTGTCACGCCATGTCTCTCTCTCTCTCTCGTTCGGTCTCCGTGTCAGCGAGTCGAGCACATGAAGGAGAGCCCTCGAGTGCCTGTAGCTTATTAGAGATATATGTATAGTGTGTTATTCCCCATTGTTATGAGCGGTTATTTGCATATTCACTCTGTACTTTGTGTATATATCTTTGGCCTTTTGGCCCCTAGTAATACAAGTTGTTATTCATAACATGGTATCGAGCCAATTAGGTCTACCTTTCCGGACGCTAACTTCGTCCTCACTTACTAAGCCAAGCTTCCTCTTCTGCCCTAGCCGTCGCATGTATACTACTCTCTGCCTCCGTCGTAACCGGCTCTTATTCGCCGCCATGTCCATGAGTACCTTCGGCTCGTCGTCGTCGCGCCGCTTGGTCGTCGTTTTCATCCGATGCCGGGTTCAACCGAATGTCGGCCTTATGGCTGCTCGACTTTTCTGCCTTGCGTCTCTCTCGCCACTAGAATTGCTGCAAGGGGCTTGCCGTCTCCGTCGCCACTGGATCGGGACTCACTGCCCGCATGACATTGCTTCTCGCCATGGTAGGATAAACTGCCTGCCGTCGCCGAGGAACCTAGATTCCGCCGTCTTGTACTGCTTGCTTGTAATGGCGGCGATGGAATGTAAATAAGGAAAAAGAAAAAAAAAAAAAAAAAAAAAGAAAAAAACAACGTTTTCTAACATGCGCGCCGCTGTTGAACCGTTGCCTTGGTGTGCATGGCAGTCGGCCGCCATACCATTAGTCCTTTATTACAATGTCGTCGGCACCGTTTCCTCCCGCCCTTGATGATCTTCGATGGTGTTAATTACATCGACCGTGTCTCGCATGCACATTCACATGCATGCTCTTACGTCTCAGGGGTGTCTCTCAGCGATGTCACTGCTCGCCTTGCCTACTCGTAGACCCTCGCTGTCATGCTGCCCCGACGATCGACAAAATTTCTTCTTGAGGAGCTTCGCCTTTCGATGATGAGGTGCCTCTACCTACCAAGAGGCTCTGGATTCCTACAAGGATCGACTGACCGCCTAAACTTCGATGAATGCGGCGACAACGCTCGGGTTCTCTTGTCTTCATCGCCGATGTCGGCCTCGGTTCTCTTACGAGGTTGTGGGACTCGCCGGCTTTCGGATGTGGACTACGCGCCGTCGGCGCTATGAGCCCTTTGGTGATGCAGGGAGCGCTCTCTTGGCGAGGGTGATGCTCTTTGTTGGCGCTTTTACGCTTCGAGCTCTGTTTATGCGGTGTCAAGCTGGACTCTCTACTGCTTTCTTGTTGTCGCTCTGTCGTCTTTGCTGGCTATCTGGTGACACAGGTTTCAATGTGTCTCTGATTTCGTTACTGCTAGCCGTCCTAAGTTCGGCAGGCGTGCCCAGACTCCTTGCTGCGCCACCATCGTGTCACACTCTCTAGAGGCTCTTCTGAGATACATGCGAGGTGACTACTTTGAGTGGTGTTGATGCGATGCCACTCCCTCCGTGCTTTCATGGCTCGTCCGCTGCTACCAGCGCTCACGCTTGACATTGCCTCCTCCAGCGGCTGCCACAGGTGGTGGTGGCCACCCTCCATCTGGTGGTGGCCGTCCTCACTGCTCCTACTACGACAAGGTCGGCCATATTGAGTCCTAGTGCTATAAGAAGCAGCGGCATCTTTCACACCGTTCTTCTACTAGCACTGGCACTGGTGCTTCTACATCGACGTCTGCATCGACTCCTTCAGCGGTTTCTCTCACTAAGTAGGAGATAGCGGACTTGGCCTTTGCTTGCCGCTTGAGTTCTCCTCGACAAGTTACGCTCTTGACTCTTGAACCTTTGTGAAACCACCCCTACATAGTCGGTACCTCTCAGTGGATTCTTGATTACGGAGCATCTTTTCACATCATCGCCGATTCTTCGCTCTGTCTTTCATTACACCTCTTGATTCTCCTATTAGTGTTCTTCTGCGATGATACCTCTCTTTGTCTGCGGTCGAGGACCTCTTAGCAACTCATCTTTTCATGTTCATACATTTGCTCATGTTCCTCGCCTTAACATCTGACTTCTTTCTGCTGGATGATTCTTGACCTTGGTTGTCGGGTTATTCTCGACTCGACTCTTATTGTGTTTGAACCGCCTTGCACGGAGCTCTGGTTGGTTACGGCCCTCGGTTCTTGACTTCGCGGCGTCTCTGGGAGCTTGGTAGCTTCACCTTCCTTCCTTGCCGCCGTCGCCGCCCGGTCTCCGCTTCGCCGCGCTCGTCTACTAGCTCTTTCGGCGGTGGCATCACCGTCTTGGTCATCTGTGTGGATCTCGTCTGTCGTCTTTAGTTAAATCGTGGCCTTAGGGTCTGTCTCGAGGCGTGTCTTTAGATTGTCGTTTGTAAGTTAGGTAAGCGATTGACTTCCTTATCCTCATAGTGAGTCGGTGTCTCGGCGTCCATTTGATCTTGTTCATTCGGATGTTTAGGGTCCAAGCTCGCCGTTTGAAAAGGGTCATCGATATTATATCATATTTATAAATGATTTCTCTCGCCACACGCTTGGATATATTTCATGTCTTCGTAGTGAGGCCTTATCTATCTATAAACAATTTACCCCTTTGTGGTTCGCACGAGTTCTCTACTCTATTCGTGTCTTTTCGTCTTTGACTCACATTGGCGAGTACCTCGTTACCTCTGCGGCTTCCTTCTGGCGAGGCACTCTCGCTTCGATTCTCTTGTCTGGTGCTCATGCTCGAGAATGGTGTCGTTGGCGCAAGCATTGTCACCTCCTTGAGGCGGCTCGTAATCGATGATTGCCGCCTCTATTTCACCTCGCTTTTGGCGAGGCTATTTCCATCGCCACCTATCTGCGTCAACATCGACCTCTTACGCTCTTGAGTGCGATCCTGTTGGCGTCTATGTAGTCTTCTTCCTAACTACTTTGCCCTTAAATGCATTTGTTGCGTTTGCTATGTTCTCCTCGCCGCGAGAAACGCGCAAAGCCCGACCGCTCGATCTGTTGAGTGTCTTTACGAGATCTGATCTGCGAGCACAAGGGCTATCGATCTTTGGGATCTGTTGATCGGCGGATCGCGGATTTCTCGGGATGTGACTTTCGACGAGTCTCGTCCCTTCTACGTCTGCGCCCCGCCCGGCTTCCTCTGTGGAGTCTCTATTTTTACCTTTCGGATACACCTATATCATCTTGCCCAAATCCGCTTTGTCATTGAGTCTCCACATATTCCTCCTGTGGCCTCTCATTATTATCGCCACCTACTCGCCGTCTCTTGCGGCTCCTCGAGCTCTTCCCCTCTGATACCTTTTTCCCCTCTTTTCTATACTCGTCGACCTCGTATTAAGGATCTTCCGGATGAGCCATCTTCTCTGATGCTCCATCTTCCGATGGGTCATCTTCTTCTCGCTATGCTCTCGCGATCGCCGATCGATTGACCCCTGCCGTTTTGGTTTCTTTGGTGCGACTACTCATGAGCTTTGTTTCCTCTAGGGATCTTGTTACTCATCTGAGTGGCGACATGCCATGGACGAGGAGATTCTTTGCCCTCGGCGTACTAGTACTTGGGATCTTATTCCTTTTCCATCTCTCGTCCCATCACATGTAAGTGGGTCTATAAGATTAAGACTTCGCTCGATGGCTCTCTTGAGTGCTATAAGACGCGTCTTGTTGGTCGTGGCTTCCAGCAAAAGTATGGTCGTGATTACGACGAGACTTTTGCTCTGTGGCCCATGACCCTTGTTAGTACTCTTCTTTCGATGGCGTGCATTGCGTCATTAGTGCATTTCTCGATTGATGTCAAGAATGCCTTTCTTAATGGCAAGTTGCGTGAGAGGTCTACATGCATCCGCCGCTTTGGGTATTACATTCTGAAGGCATGGTGCTGTCGCCTTCGCCGCTCTCTCTATGGCCTTAAGCAAGCCCCTCGTGCTTGGTTTAAGCGTTTCTCCTCTGTGGTCACTGCTGTTGGCTTTTCAACTAGTAATCATGATCTTGCGCTCTTTGTCCACACTTTGTCTCGTGGTCGGACTCTTCTTCTTCTGTATGTTGATAATATGATCATTACCGGAGATGATTCTGAGTACATTGCCTTTGTGAAGGCTCGTCTTAATGAGCAGTTCCTTATATCAGATCTTGGTCCTCTTCGTTACTTTCTTGGGATTGAGGTTACTTCCACTCCAGATGGTTTCTTTATGCCCCAAGAGAAGTATATTCAGGATCTTGTTGATCGCACCTCTCTCACTGATCAGCGTACTGTTGAGACTTCCATGAAGCTCAATGTTCACCTCCGACCCTCTGATGGCGAGCCTCTTTTTAATCCGACTCGCTATCATCATCTTGTTAGGAGTCTTATCTACCTTGCTGTTACTCGTCCGGATATCACTTATCCAGTCCACATTATGAGTCAGTTCGTCTCTGCTCCCACTCAGGTCCATTACAACCACCTTCTTCGAGTTCTGCGATACCTTCGTGGGACTATCTCTCGCCATCTCTTCTTTCCACACTCCGGCTCGTTCTGACTTGAGCTTATTCGGATGCTACTTGGGCGGCGATCTCTCGATCACCGGTCTATCTCTGCTTCTTGTGTTTTTCTTGGTGGTTCTCTCATTATGCGGAAGGCGAAAAGCAGACCGCAGTGTCTGTTTGAGTCGCAGAGGTGAGTTCGAGCCATGGCTCTCTTAATGCCAGAGATTCCAGCTACGGTGGTTACTTGAGGATTTTGGTGTTTCTGTCACTACTGCAAGCTCTCTCTCTTGTCGAAAAGATCTGAGTGCTATCAATATTGCCGTGACCTTGTGAAGCATGAGCTCACCAAGCATATTGGTGTTGATGCTTCCTTCATGAGGTCTTATGTGCATGATCGGTGATTGCTCTTGATATGTGCCTTGAGCTTGGATAGCGGATTTCTTCACGAAGGCCGGACTCGAGCACAAAGACGGCTTTACCTCTCCAAACTTCGGTGTTGTTGATCCGCGTGAGTTTGAAGAGAGGAGGGTATTAGAGATATATGTATAGTGGTTATTCCCATTGTTATGAGGGTTATTTGCATATTCACCTCCTATACTTTGTGTATATATCTTGGCCCTTGGCCCCTCGATAATACAAGTTGCTATTCATAACATAGGTGACCGCCTCGAGCCTTGTGTTGCCGCGAGATAGTCACATCCATGCACCAAAGCCGTTGCTGCTTTGTTCGCTCGGTGCCCACGCCATGCCGCCCGCCTTTAGCCCATTCTCCCCTTCCCTCTAGTTAAGCCGCGGCCGAGCGCGTCACTTTGCTCACCCGCTCCTCCTCTGCGTTTCCCACAACTTTTCCCCTCCTCTCCGCCTCGGGTGGAGAACTCAAGCGACGTCGGTCACCTCCAACTCCGATCGCCCGCTTTGCCATCGCTTCCGACTGTTGGGGTGAGCCTCCACCTTTGTTTTCTACGCATCGTGGTTGCCTCGACCTCACCCTCATGCTCACCTTGCCCTACTTGTTTCCCAGGGGACGACGAACACCGTCATTGTCATGGCGTCTCTCGCGATCCAATTGCTTTCACTTGATCTGGTGAGCTTCGACCTCAAAGCCCATGTCCGTCTTGTTCGTCTTGGTCCCCTTTTCCTAATGCCCCCTCTCTTCTTCCTTGTCGTGCAACAGAGACGCCGGAACGCTTTCGTCATCGTCGTTGGCCCTAAGCACACGCAAACCCCTCTGCTGCACCTGATCTTCTTCTCTCGATTTCTAGGTAAGCCCCTCCGTTCCCTCGTGTTCCAGTTGGTAGCAAACCTGGCAGGCTAGTCAATGTCGCGTCTAGATGACCGTAGCACCATCACCCCGTAGCACACCGCGGCGCCGCCGTAGGTCATCGTGGAAAGCATGGCACACCGCTTCTTTCGAAGCGTCGGGAGCCCCTTTAGCTTCGTGTTGGCAAGTAGATGGTAGATCCAGCTTCAATCTTGGGTTTAGGCCACGGTTAGCAGTCGCCCTCGCCTACAGTACCGTCGTCGCCTCAGTGCATCTCTGCCGCGCCGTCACCGTCGTTAGAGTCGTCGTGGTCAACACATCCCATTTTGGGGGTTGCAGGTGGTCGCTGGAGCCTTCCCCGTCAGCGCCGAGCTTGACCCGAGCCGGCCATGGCCTCCCTTCCTGTTCCTCTGTTTTGTCGGGAAGAAAACGACCGTGTGACCCTGACGCATGGACCCCGCAGTATTAGACTAAGTTAACCTGGTAATTAAATAGTGCTTAATTAGTAGATAATGTCAGTGTAACATGTGGGCCCACGGTAGTTGGAAAATCTAATTAGAAACTAGATTAATATCCGAGTGTATGACATGCGGGCCCCACCACTTAAAATACCATATATAGACTTAGTTCGTAGACCGTAGCTGTCGACATGTGGGCCCTCATCCCTATGACCTGTCGGGTGGACCGAGTCCATGTGGTCCCACCTGGTAGTCTATCAGGTTTTCTTAATAAAAATAATTGAGAAAGAAATAAAACCCGACTGGACCCCACCTGTGAGCCGTAGGACTTTTTTTGACAAAAATAATTAAGAAAATAAATTAAAATCCAACCGGACCCCACCTGTCAGAAATTTCGGATTTTATAGAATTTCCTCTAGGGTCAAACTTTGGAGAGCTCATTCTCCCTCATTTTGAATCGAAATGACTTGATTTTTGTTTCTAAATTCAAAAGCTTTCCAACAATACCAAAATCATAATTTTTAGAGTTCATTTGAATTTGTGTTGAATTCAGGTATGTTCACGATTATAGACTTTGACACTTCGGCAGCCGTCGCTACGGATGAAGACCAAGTGATAATCGCTGTTGAGCAAGTCAGGTCCTTATAATTGATCATGTTGAGCCTACTTTTCAAATGCAATTACTTTGCTTTAAAGTATTACTTGCATGCTTATTATTATTTATGAAAGATTATGTTAAATATTGATGCCTAGTTACTCTATATGTTGGTTAGTTACTATTCCCCTCCTTGATTGTTGACATTATGTCTACCTTATCACCCTAGGCTAATTATCACAATAAGATTGTCCTTGGTTAACTAAACATGGATAAAGGTTATGCTTACAGATGTTTAGTGGTTAATTTGAATATGGCACAAACATTGCCTTTACAACACTTGGGACATGATATGATTCTTAGTATGGTAACGTGGGTTACCACTGGAAACAAGAAACTGTTTTATAAAATAGAGACTTGGGTGAGTGGGTTGTGTGAGGTAGGTGCAATAATTGGACAAGATATGGGTTTGTGGATTATCTCGCCCGAGTCGATTAAGGACCAAATCATGTGCCGCATTTCTGAACTAAGAATCGCACAACCACATGTCTAGTATGGGATAGACTCGGCTTTATAATTTACCGAGTCGTGATGCTATTGCAATATTACGAGCAGATTGGGGTCATGTTGTTGGACCTGGGTTGTAGGAGAGCGTATTTCCGTGTACGCACATTGATTTTTATTCGATGGTACTAAGTCGGGATACGTCTACTCCCCCAACGGTGGTTTCCTCGGAGTTTAATGTTGTTCTAACGTCCGAGGATTGAACCCAATGGATGGTGTAGTATTATGGCAAGTTATTATAAAGGCCTTATTATGATCTTCTTAGTCGCACACCTATAAAAATGTGTCGACCGGACATCAAAAGTTAATCATTCCTTGTGGGTAAAGTTGTACAACATCTGCAGAGTGTATAATCTATTTGAATGGCCGTGCCACTGGTCATGAGCATTATTAAGAAGGGTACACTTGGTAAGTTTTGATAAAATGTGGGATGAAATCATGTTAACTTAAAAATGGTTGTAGCAATGATTTAGAATCCGGTAGATGAAACATTATATCTAGAGTCAGGTGGATGGAACCTTATATCTAGAGTCAGGTGGATAGAACCTCATATGTGGTAATAAGTGGATGGAACCTTACCACATGATAAAACTCAAGGTTCAAGAAGTCGGTCCTAGGCGGCGCCTAGGCGGTCGGCGGCGCCCTGCCGCCACGACTTCCACATAGTCAATTGGCTAGGCGGGCTGGCCGCCTAGGATCGGCTGGGTGGTCAAAGCCGATCCAATGCAGCGTGAGGCGGTGATGAGAGGGAGGAGGGAGAGGAAGGGGGGAGTAAGCATCGCCGTCGCCATTGCCGCTAGGTCATAGTTGCTGCTAGATCTCGTCGTCATCGTTGTCGCCGCCACCGCCGCTGCTAGGTCGTCGTTCGGCACTCGGTGAGGGTGGCGCCAAGGGGTTCCAACCATCCCCGCCATTGAATCGAGGTCGCGGGGTTGGCGCAGCGGAGGCGGGGAAGACGTGTTGACGCGGCGTGGTGACGAGAGCGCCGCCGGCCACGAGTGGTGGAAGCGGGGGTTGGGGTGGGGGTGGAGGCAGCGGATCTAGGCGGCGGCGTTCAGCTAGAGAGCTGTGAGAGGGAGAGCGAGATAGATAGAGCTATGAGACGGAGAGCGAGAGCGAGAGAGAGAGAGAGGTTGTGTTTCGGGAGGCGGCAGGTGGCTCGAGTTGGCCTGGTCAGCTTGTCACTGAGATGGGCCAAGGGTTGGATTTTAAGCCCATTTGGCCTTAATACAACACATCGATTTGAGTTTTTCCTGCTCTCTGCACTTCGGCTAGTCGGCCGACTAGGCGCTAGGCACCGGACCACTGCCCGACTAGCGCTTTCTTGAACCTTGATAAAACTTGCTTACAAACGACACTTTGGTTTTAAGTTAAAATGGCTAGGCCATAGGCTTGGAAAATAATTATGGTATCTGAGTTAAGACTGGCATTGTGCTAAAATAACCATAAGACCTTCCCTTGGCAAGCCAAGCATCTATATATATTTGTATTTGGTATATGGGCTAGTTGAGTACCTTTGTACTCATTGTTGCTCAAATATGTGGATTCAGACTGCGAGACTGAAGATCCAGTGTATGGATATTTCTATGCATCCGGCTTTGGCAATGAAGATGATGGTGAGAACTAGGTTGTAGCCCCAGTCGATTGTCTGTGACAAATCATGGAGGCACTTTTGGTTTATTTACCGTCCATTGCTATTTTCTCTTTTGGACTCGTCGGCCTATCAGCCCGTTATGTAAGAACTTGACCCTAAAGCTTATTTACGACTGTTTATGTAATATTAAGCACTATTTTATTTAGACGCATATATGGATGTGATATTCATCAATGTTGTACGGTGTGAGCTAGCTACTGATCATAAGACTAGCTCGGTATGCATAGATGGTTTGGATGTAAATCTGGGCCCAACAATAAATTACCACTATTGTCTGCTATAGTAGCTCGGTGAAATGCTTAATTTTCTTGCAACCATAGTGGATATGAATAGTTTGCCTTCACTATTGAATGATAAACATCAGAAGCCACTACGGTATATCATGCTTAACCCTCTAATTTGTTATGGTGTTGATCGCTACATGACAAATTCACTGAGATCCATAGCTAGAGTTGGCTAGAGTTGTTGAACTCGTAAAGATCACCAGAACATTTAGCAATGTTGATATGTTGCTTTGGGTAAAGTATCTAACGAAGCACGCAGAGAGCACTACAAAGCACATCATTCACAATACAAGGCCTAGAGACCAGGGGTGGAAGGCCCCCAGATAGGCAAACACCTCTCAGTAACTAACAACAGCGGAGATGCTCGCCTTCATGGAATTGGAACAAAAAAATTAGAGAAGGAGATCGAGTACCAGGTATAAGAGCATTCTCTGAGAGGTATGTGTTCTTGGCAAGTGAAGGGAGGAGGAGGAGAGCGATAATGCCCGCAGAACAGCACAAAGCACTGGCGCCGGAGGGTGAAGAATGTGTCAGGGGAAGAAGAAAAAATAACAGGAAGAAGAAGAAGAGTTAAGATTGGAGCAAGAGGAAGAGATGAGAGCGAACCTGAAGAGGATGTGGTGAGACGCGAGGAATATCCCAAGGCGGACAATGAGGCGCGGCTTCGGCTGCGCCTCTCCCTTAGCTGACGACTCCATGACTGCAATTTAACTCAGGGCTTGAGGACTATCTTGGAACGAGCAGATCCTACCTATCTACCCTCGCCGCGCGGGGCAAGGCAGGATCCCATCAACTAACACAGAGGCGGACCTTGGCTTCGGCTTCGGCTTCGAAGAGGGGAGATGGGGGACGGCTAGTGGAGACGGGAGGAGCAGGAGCCAGTAGCGCTAGCCGCCGTGCGGGAAAAAAGCGATGCGGCTCCGGCGAGGAAGCGGGGAACAGGGGAGGGCGCGGTGGGGAAGGCAAGCGGCTGCGGCGCGGGTCCAGGCGGAGGCGGAGCGCAAGCCGCGGCAACGTACAGAGCGGTGCTGCTCGTGCCGTCCTGCGTGGGGAAAGGGGCGACCGGGAGTGGTCTTTCACTGGAGATCGGTCGCGGCGAGTGGTGGTGACTGGCGAGCCAGACCTTGGAAGTTGGAAGTGATCGCAGGTGGCACGGCCCACGAGATAATAGTCGCAGATGGGCAGAGAGGCCCATGGGAGAATGTGTCGCGGATGGCAAACGCGGTGGATAAAAATTCCTTAGCTCACTAACGGACCAAGCAGGCGAGAAAATGGATCGCGACTAGGGTGGAAACGGATCGGATACAGATCGAATAATCTCAAATACGAATACAAATATATATTTTAAAAATGAATACGAATACGAATTCGAATATTCTTGAATACGAATCGAATGTCGTAACGAATACGAATTCGAATCGAATATGTACTCAATTCGGTCGAATGCGAATATCCTACAACTTTTGCGACAAAACTTAGTAGAACAAATTTATGTAACATATGTACATGACTACATATCTACAATAAAAAATCTCACTAGGCTTGAAATTTGCTCATTGGGTGACACTGGAAATTTGCGACGTAGCATCTTGGCGATGCCACCGCCCATTTGATGCATTTATCTTGCTACTCCGTGCTATAACAATGTAACGATGAATGCATTTATCGGCCCATTCCGTGCCGATGACCGCCATTCGCGCCGCGGTGCTCCTCCCTCGCTTCGCCTTCCTCCAGACGGTGATCGTGGAGCACGCGCGCTCTCCGCGCTCTTGCGCGCAGCGGCCAGGCCGCCGCCATGGTTTCTCCTCGCTCGCTCGCCTTCCTCACATGGCGGTCGTGGAGCACGCTGTGACTCTCCGCGCTTCCGCGGCAGCGTCAGCCGCCGCCAGTGCTCCTCTCCTTCGCCTTCCTCCTGCTCTCTCCGTGGCAGCGGCCAGGTTGCCGTCTGGTCTCCTCGATCTCTCCGGCTCGCCTTGCTCGCGTCTGTGCAAATAAGTAATACGGCCGCCCTTGCAGTAGCATTGCCGCTCTGCCTTGGATATGCTCATACGCATGCTCTGCCAGATACGGATACTATCCGAATCCGTATTCGTATTCGGCGTAATTTCTCGTACCATATCCGGATTCGTGTCCAGGAAAAAAACCGGATACCATCCGGATTCGGATTCGTTTTCTATTCAAATACGGATTATCCTTTACCGTTTATAATTTTTCGAATACAAACATCGGATAAAACGGATTATCCTTTACCATTTTCCACCCCTAATCGCGACTGCACCTCCTATAAAACCTTGAGGAATTTTCTCCAAAAAAAAAAAGCTTGAAGAAGGTAGGATGTGTTGGGTTAATCTCGGGTAACTACGTCCGAGTTTCAAGAGACACGCCCGCTCTGGCATACGATTGGGGCGCAACCAACTCTAAGTGGTTTTGGTCCCGTTCACCTAGTGCTAGATAAAATAAGGGACTCTCGGCAGGCCTTTGGCTAAGGTTGTTCTAGGCTACAAACCCCCCAATAGATCCGATCTACTTGTGCATTGTGGTGGCGAGGCGAAGGCGATTGCCGTCAATCGACACCCCGATCCTCGCTCACGCCTCTACGGCCGCTAACCGGATCGTGACGTCTACAGACCATCAACCTACAAGCACTCATGGCATCTCCAAGTTCGGGTACGCATATCACGCTTCTGCTCTAAGAATTATACTATGTGTTCATGATTGAGCTAGGGTTAACGTTGTTTAGACTTAGATTATTGCCACATTTGGTATCAGAGCCAACCCTAGACTCGATTTGAACCCAACCGATCTTGTTCATGTCCGGTATATGTTCGGATCTAATGATTAGAGGCTCGGTTTAGCATTTAGAAGGAGGGGAATTAAGAAATTATGCAAAATCCTAACGAAATCCCCAAACCGGTACCACCCGAGCCCTCAAACCCGAATCAAAACCCAAATCGGCGGCGGATACTTATGTTTTTTGGGGATCTTTGGAGCCTCAAGCCGCCGCTCACCTCATGTCTCTGTGCCGTCGCAGGCTGCTGACTCCCAGACGCCTGCCGCCTCAGTGTCAGTGCCATTGTCGCCTCAAGTCGGCGCTCAAGGCTCCGTCCATGTTGTGTCGCTCAAGCCGCCTAGCCCTTTTTTTTTTTCGGAGTGAAGGAGGAGAAGTGATGTTAGGTTTAGGGTTTTGGGTGTTTTTATGTTTCTTGGAGCCATCCTGGCCATCCATCAGATCTAACGGTTGCAATGGAAAGGGCGTGGAATTGCATCTGAATGGTAGGTGAAAAACAGGCGGATGAGTTTTTGGCCAATTTGAGAGTTAAGTATGTTTATTTTTTATGCACTGTTTTAATTAATGTCTAGTTGCTAAATAACAGTGTATTATGCATAATGTTTGGTCTCTAATTAAAATTGAACCAACGAGATATTTTGATTACAGATTTGACGAGGATTAAAATGTGAGACCCCGATTTATTAGGCTCATAATACTTAGTCATCCAATTGACCCTAGTATTATCAACCAAATAAACCCGGTCTCGAGAGATGTATACTTCGAATGCGGTATACATACCTCACAACAAAAGAATGTATCAATTCCATACAACACATAGTACATAAGCAACAAACCAGAAGTTAATATTAAAAAGGATAGGTTATTACAAAAGAGGGGCCTTCAGGCCAAATAACAACAAGTCTACAAGAATACACAGCGGAAGCAAAAGTGCCATAAAGATGGCCCAAAATAAGAGCCAACCAGTGTGCCTTAGCCCACAAGGCAACCGCCAGGACCGCCAAGCTAGTCGCTCTCCCAACCCCTTACTGACTCATTAAAAGTAAAGCCCTTTGGGCTCTACCTCCTCTGCAACAAAGTTGTTAAGCAAAGCAAATGAGTACAAAAATGTACTCGCAAGACTGACGTGTGAGATAACAGAACTATAAATAGCTACATGCAAGCTTTATTTAAGTGGATGAGGCTTTGGACTCATTTTAGCATAAAGCAAGTTTCATTTGCAATAACATAATAGATTGAAGGCAATTTGGCAAAGCATTTTAATTGTTGAAATAACAACGAGATAATAACATAGTAACAACAACAAGATCAACCTGGAAGTGACTAACCCAAGTCACCACAACAATAGCATGAACATCCATTCATGCTAGCCCATCAAGTTTTAATTAAATGGTTGAGACTAGTTCTTGAACGACCTTACCAAGCATGTCCATAACCTAGGACGAGGCTATTCGAATAGTTTTAACCCTGCGAGGGGTGTACCAATGTACCCACACGTCGATCGCCTTTCCTTAAAGCACACTACCTTTGGTATGCTTAAGACGGCTAAGTCCTCTGAGACATTTCCAATGGGCGGTGCTAATTTTGACCAAGACAACCCACGGGATAAGGACCCAATGGATGACCCTAACCGGCCCGCCTTTGCTCCATTCCCACACCACACACACACACATTTTATCTTTAAAACACACCAACCAAAGCGACCCCAATTAGCACCGCCCAAAGTACTTAGTCAAGAGAGGTCCCATATCCCCTCGTGTGGTTAGCACGCATAAAAGCGCTTGGCTTAGTGACCCAAGTAACTTCGGTCCTTAGGGACCCGGGCATACCACCACATTCCAAAAACCGCACCATCCATCCAATATGCCCAAGTCTAAATCAATCTTTTATTTTCAGGTTTTGATTTTACAAATTAATCAAAGCACAAGTGTTGGACATATAGAAGTAATAATCGGTTTTGAGTGATCAAGACCATCGACTAAGTCGATGATGGCCCATTACTACCGATAACTAAGCATGGCTAAGCAATGTTAACGTAAACTACTAAGTGATAAGAGCTCATCCAACGAGCTCAAACCACGACAAATAACCTAGGCTCATGGGTAGTAGAGGATAAACAATTCCTCAGATTATGCAACTATAGGATTGCTAGCGATATTTTAACACCAAGTAGCATGCATACATATAAGTGAAACAAAATATTAAGCTTTAAAGTAATGGGACAATGATGGAAATGATCAAGCTGCTTGCCTTGTTCTTTGTTGCTCAAGTTGTGGTGAGGTCACTCTCGGGATTACCACAAATGTCGAAACCTAACGGAAGCGATAAAGAACCGATAAGAACAACGAAAAACCAAAAAGACTCAACAGCGAAACTTCTCCGAATGCTATGAAAATTTTACGCAGCAAGACAATGATTTATCATGAATTTAGCAACAAGAACCAATTGATTTGGATTCTCAATGCAAAAGATATGATGAAATCAATTCTGCTTTCGACCTATTTAATTAGAAATATGTTACTATTCATCATAAAATTTTCTAGAATAGTAGTGAAGCTGAAATTTTAAGGTAGCATAAGCACCTCATAAGATGAACAGCCTAGATGGATTCATCCCAATTGGAGCTATAATGCACCTTCTATTAATTTTTGAAGCAGAACTTGAACAAAATTATAATGCATGATTATTCTTTCTGAAAGCAGTAACATGTTCAAAACTATTTTTCATAGTGAGTTCATTAATAGAGAAACCAACAAAGTTGGATTCACTCAAAAATAATCTCTGAGCATTAGTTATGTATTTTACAAGTTAAGCATCAATTTGAGTGTACATTTAAAGCTAGTTTTGAAACCTATTTGCAAAACCATGTTTCGAGCTGAACTGGGCTCATAACCATTTTTTTATTGGAGCCAGGTCAAGCAGAACCAACAAAATTTGAATGACCTCATTTGGATTTAAAAGCGAAAAAGATATGAAATTCTAAAGTTATACCTTATTTGACTTATAATTAAGACTTCACAGAATTTCTAAAACCCACAAAGACATGGGAGGACATAAGCGGCTCAGATCAGCGGGGAGGTCCTCAGCGGTCGAGATCTTCCAAAGGAAGAGCTAAACTATCAATATCTCCCGAGGAAGATCTACATCGTCGGGGACCTCCGGGGAGGTCTGGGACGGTCGAGATGTTCCCGGGGAGGACTTTGATGGTCCAGATCGTCCGAGGAGGACCTTGACGGTCAAGATCTACCCGGGAGGTCATGAGCAGTGAGATGACCTAGGGAGGTCCTAAGGGAGGTCTAGCGCCACGAGACCTCTAGGGAGGTGCGGATGGCCACGATCGCAGGGAGGTCTTGGGCGCTCCAGATCTCCTCGGAGGAGGTCATGGGCGCCCCAGAGCTCGCGACCACGTGCTTGCGCCGCACGCACGTGCTTGGACATGAGATAAATGCTTGCGAGACACAAAGAGGTCGGCGGGAGGTCTAAATGTGCGACACGGAGGATTAAATACATTTAAGACACGCCTTGATTACAATGATTTGAGCAATGATGAGCGATTAAACTCGGTGGATCTCGTCCTAAAAACAACCCGCGGCGCCGCTTGTCCGGACAAAGATCACGAGTTTGAAGGCGTGGTTATTGCGGGCGATCTGCACCTCGCCATGGCGACAACCAAAGACATCCCGTGTGCGCAATAGTGTTGCGCACACCATGAAACTCATTCTCGGCGGCGACGCGGCCTTAAAGCGCCGTGGCCGGAGAGGGCGCGAAGGCACGACACGGCAAAAAATCCAAAATGCGTAAATAAAGCTCGCGACATCCAATCAAGCGTGTGCCCAAAAAAAAGCTCCAACCTCATACCTTGGTGCCCGGCACTAAAGGACTATCGAAAGTACAGGAGGTCTGAAGGTTGGGGAGGTCGAGGATGGTGATGGCCTGAGTTGGAGAAGATGGGAAGCTCCGCTGCTCAAGACCAAGCTCCAAGCTCCACTAGCCCACTCCTGAAAATGTCACCTCACAAAGAGTTAGGTTCACTTCAGGAGATTTTGGGGGAGCTTAAAATGAGCTAGAGGTTGAGAGGGAGCCACTGGAGCAAGCCTTCACCACCGAGGGCTTCAAGCTTCTCAACAATGGCGGCCAAGAGTGGAGATCAGAGGAGAGAAAAGCTCAAATGACACGGTGCAAGCTAAAGCTTAGAAGTGTGCCAAAGAAGCTAAGGGAGGAACCCAATGGGGGTTTTATACTTGGGAGAAGCAGGCACACGTGCTGCTTGGGTTAAGCTCATGGTGAGCTTAGCCTGTGGCTCGGTCCATGGGGTTGGACAAGACACGAGGGTGACATGGTGACAGGCTAGGCGGTGGAGGCGGAAGGCGACCTGCATTTAATCTTGGTCGAGAAAGAGTTGTTATAAGGTACACGATCGGCAGAGACGCATTAATTCATCTTTGCTTTCGAGAACGCATGCGTGACCAAAGAAGGAGAAGAACAGGGAGGTCATTTTGACCGTTGGATAAGACCACGAGGAGGTCCTAGCCATCGGATCCTATTTTTGAACCGCTACGCTTAAAGGACGGGAGGAGGTCTCAGCCCACACGATTTGGAAAGGGAGGTCGTAGCCCTCCGATTCCCAAAACGAGATGCGCAAAGGATAAAGGGTTAGGAGGTCCTAGCCTTTGGATTTACATCCAAGGGCTCGGACACGAGGAGGACATAGCTGCGTGTGACTTAGAGAAAAGCGGGGAGGTCATGGCCTTTGGATTTAAATCAAGGCGCACAACCAAAGGGAGATCTTAGCGGCTGCTTGCAGCAAGACAAGAGGTTATGGCCATCGGATCAAGATCTAGTGGCGATGAGAGGCGAGGAGGTCATGGTAGTGAGATTCATATCTAACTGCTCACGACCTCCTGACGACGGGAGGTTTGGTGCGCTAGATTTTGAGGGAGGTCGTGGGTCGTTGGATCGATCCAACGGCCACGACCTCAACAAAGTGGGAGGACCTCGCAGAGAAGGTTTGCAGAGGAGGTCGTGGCCTTAGGATTGAATCCAACTGCCTCGACCTCAAGTGAGTACAAAATGGAGGTCAAGGTGGTTTGAGCTCATGGGAGGTCGAGGCCATGGATTTTTGATCCAAATGCCAAGACGATGAGGTGGGAGGTCTGGCGGTATTGCGCGGAGGAGGTCGTGGCGGTTGGATGTTAATCCAACGGCCACGACCGATCAAGGTGGATAGGAGGTCCGACGCGCTTAAGGCGTCTTCATGGTCGTAACCCTAAGGCTAACGACCTCACCGGGTCGTAAGGATTCCAGAGGTTACGATGGGTACCTGGTCGAACTAGGTTCGACCGGTGGTCGCTTCGAAATGCTATGAGCAGTACCATTAACCGTATGATGAATGGAACACGTGCTAAACGTTCCATAACTTACGATGACATACAAGACTCTGACGATAGACCACCTTGCGGTTAAATGTCTCACAAATACTTAACCGCAGGGCAGTTAGCACATTGTTAACTACCTTAAACCTCCGACTAGTTGTAACGTTTCATCAGGGACGTCTTTCCCAGGAGTAACTGCCGTCCCTTCGGGAGTTATTTAATGGTGAAGCGCAGAAGACGAGGAGAGGGAGACACATAACATCGAACAACAGAAGGCAACACAGAAGCCGAAGCAGTAGTATTCAATACATTCAGTGTAATTGGAGATAGTCCCTAGTCAAGTCTTGTAAACCCAATTCATATAAATAAAGAGCAGCCCCCATTCTCTTCCAGGATACTCTACGTCATTTTCCTCCTTTTATTTTCATAAGATCGGTGATTCGATCGTTGGATACCGCACCGTCAAGTGGGGAAGAAGACGTAAGTTTCCTGAAGAAACTTTTCGCTCATACAAATTCTCACCCAAGTTCCGGCAATCGTTAATGCGAATATGCGAGTGCAGGATGAGGAGAATTGGTTCGACTTGGCGGACTATGACAACCTCGACATGGAAGGATGCATTCGTGCCATGGAGGAAAATGGCGAATCATCCTCATCTTCCTCCTCGGCTCGACGTAAATCGACGATAGCGAGATCGGCCGGATGGGCGAGATCGCCACCGCTACGGTGGCGCAATCAAAGAACCACCATTCCGATCGATTCGAATGTCGAGGATCTCTTCAAGCCCGCTTTTCCGGCCAAGCAAAGCAGTGAAGAAATTTCACCACCTTCACTCGAAAATCTCTATACCCTCGATGAAATCATGGCTGAAAGATACTCTCCTACGGCTTCTAGCAATTCCAGGAGTCAACCGACATCTGGTAACGGTGTCGATGAAGCCTCCACTGGTCATAGACCACGTGGGGATAATCACGCTTAGCATACAATCGGCAGTACGCCGAATCAGGTTGAGGAGACCTCAGGAGGTGCTCATCTTCGACCGCTCTCTGTCGTGGAAACATCTGGCAGAAGCACTGATAAGCTCTCCATTAGTTACGATGGAAGCTCATCAGAAGATCGATGCTGGAGGCACGAAGTCAACGCGATCGGAGATGAAAATCAAGATGCCCTGCACGGTCCTACACTCTCTGCCACGCCATCACGTGTTGTTAGAGATGATCCGAGCCGTCAGGCACCAACTTCCGGAGGCCACGGAACTTATCGACATCCATCAACTAATTCGCCTGGCACTGCCCCACCTAGAATAGTTGATAGGGCAGATCAAATCCGAGGGTCGGGGGAGGGTTCAGGTCTGTGTACACCTACGACCAGTCTGAACCCCCCGAGACCCTCGGTAACTGTACAAAACTTGCGACGTGTTCAAGATATATTAAATAATTCTGATCCTGCTTTAGCAGGAACTCCAGGTTTTGTATAGATTGTAGGTCAAGTATCCGAAATTCTCCAACAGACCATGCAGCGCACTGAAGCATATCGGGAACAAAGGGTTTCAGGGAGTCAAACTATGACTTCATCTCACCGTTCCTCCCTCGTGATAGGGACAACATAGTCATACTCGGGAGCGATCGATACCAAGGCCTCCTCGGCGATTCCGACCAAGGAGTCATGAGGGAGAAGGTTATTTCATGAAGCCACTCCCCATCACGTCGAGAAGAACCATCGCTTGGACCGACGATCTTCGCATCGTCTCGAATCAAGTAGGCGGATCGGAGACATCATACCAATGTCCACGACCGGATCGCACACCGGAGTTCCGGCATTCCAATCTTAGGAACCGGTCTCCGGCCGACATAATCCGGCACCTTCCTCAGAAGGCGTCATGAATCGATCACGAGGTTGTCGGGCCTTCTGCGGGGCTCCAAGTCATGCGTTAGCCTAACCGGTTCCGACCAAGCCAATTTGGACAAGTTTAATGGAACTCAAAATCCGTTGGAATTTCTCCAAATCTATACCACCGCCATCGAGCTCAGCTGGAGGCGATGAAAATGTGATGGCCAATTATCTACCCACCGTGCTCAAGGGTGCGCCTTGGCCGTGGTTGTTGAACCAACCGGTCGGAACGATCTATACTTGGGAGCAACTCGTGACCTTCGATTGCAAATTTCGAGTGCGTCGATGCATCGAAAGGAGGATGATCTCCACCGAATCCGCGAGGCTCGATAAGACTCTATGTCAATACATTAAGAGGTTTAGCCAGTTCACAATTCTATTTCGAGGTCGCAGAATCCTCTCGTTATTGAGCCTTCAAAAGCAGTTCGAGGAATCGGCGGTTCTTGAGGACATAGCAATGAACCCCCAAGAACAACCGTTGAGCTTTTTGATATGGCCGACAAGTATTCCACCGCTAGCGGCAATCGAGTGGTCTTGAAGCCATTGATCGGAAAGACAAGATTCTCTCGGCCTACTGGACAAACCAGAGAAAAGAAAAGAAGTCTCTCAAGAAGAAGAAGAACCGCAGATCCGACGACAAGGAGGTTCTAGCCATTCTGATAAATTCATGAAGGGCAAAAAGGACTACCGGTCGGGGCAAGGAAAAGCTCAATAGAAGGATTCGTAAAAGAAGAAGTGGTGTCCACTTCACCGTGAAAAGGGCATGATCTACGACTCGTCGAGTTTGGCAAAAAAGCGGAAGATTATTATGCAGGTGAAGGACCATTTCCCGCAATACCAGAACCCGGAGAAACGAGCTCCAAAAAGGATAAGGATGGCGACGAAGAGATGGAGTACTAGGATCCCCAACATACAGTCAACATGATTTTTGGAGGATCTTCTTCATACGAATCCAAACGTCATCTGAAAGCCGTGGAGCGGGAGGTCAACCTCGTCGAATCTCCGAACACTATCAAGCAATCGAAGTGGTCGGACATTGCAATTTCCTTCAGCAAGGACGACTGCCCCATTCCTTCGACTCGACCAGGTAGGTTCCCTATTGTTGTCGAACCAACTATTAATAATTGTAGGGTTAATCGAGTCTTGGTAGATGGAGGTAGTTCTTTGAATATATTATTTTCGGGAGCTTTAGAAGAAATGCAGGTCCCCATGTCGAAGGTGAAACCAGTGAAATATGCTTTTCATGGCATAGTTCCTGGCTCCACCGCTAAACCAATAGGACAAGTTTCCTTACCGGTTACGTTCGGAAGGCCTGATAACTTTTGAACGGAAAAAATTTCGTTTGATGTGGTAAACTTTGAATCCGCATACAACGGGATTCTTGGTCGACCGGCGTTAGCAAAATTCTTGATAGCCACGCATTACGGTTATCAAAGTTTGAAAATGCCGGGGCCAAAAGGAGTCATCACTATTCGGGGTGATTGTAAAATGGGTTATGCATGTGATCGAAAATCCTTAGAACTGGTCGATGAACTCCCGACCAGAGAGGCTAATTCATCTGCCATGCAGGCCAAGCACATAAGACCTAAGATGACACCAAAACCCTTCGACCAGACAAAAGAGGTATCCCTCGACAAAGGCACTTCTCCGGACAACGCCAAGTTGTTACCTGGACCAGAAGATCCTGACCCACCTGCTCGCAAGGTTCTAGTCGGGGCAAGGCTCGATCCTAAATAGGAAGAGTCGCTCGTCTCCTTCCTCCGAGCAAATCAGGACGTATTCGCCTAGCAGGCGTCCGATATGCCCAGAGTCCCCCGGGAGGTGATCGAGCACAGGCTAGCTCTCTAGCCTGATAAAAAACCGATCAAGCAGAAGCTGCGGCGTTTTGCACCTGATCGGAAGGAGGCAATCCAGTCAGAGATTGACAAGCTTCTCAAAGCTGGATTCATTCGTGAAGTCAACCACCCTCAGTGGCTCGCCAACCCTGTAATGGTTAGGAAGAATAATGGGAAATGGCAAATGTGTATCGACTTTACAGATCTTAATAAAGCTTGTCCGAAGGACGATTTTCCCCTTCCACGCATTGATCAACGGGTAGATTCTACCTCTGGGTGCGAATTACTAAGTTTTTTTAGATGCGTATTCAGGGTACCACTAGATTAGTATGTGTAAAGAGGATGAGGAGAAAACGTCCTTCATCACTCCATATGGCACTTACTGTTATGTTAAGATGCCATTTAGTCTCAAAAACGCTGGTGCAACTATTCAAAGGTTGATGCAAAAAACCTTTAGCCCGCAAATAGGTTGGAATTTAGAAGCTTACGTTGATGATCTGGTCGTAAAGACCACCAACGCTAGCAACCACATCTCTGACTTACAAGAAACTTTCAGCAACCTGAGAAGGCATAACCTCAAGTTGAATCCGGAAAAGTGTATGTTCGGAGTTTCTGTTTGGAAAATTGCTTTGTTTCCTAGTCTCGGCTAGAGGTATCGAAGCGAATCCGAAGAAAGATAGCGACCATCGACGGATCGACCTCCGACCACCGAAGAAGGAAGTCCAAAACTAACTAGAATTTGTATGGCAGCGCTAAGTCGTTTCATAGCAAGGTTAGGAGAAAAAGGGTTACCTTTCTTTAAATTTCTCCGGAAATATGGGAGTTTTGAATGGACTAGAGAAGCAAACAATGCCTTTGAAGAACTTAAAAGTACCTTACAAGTGCCGGTTTTAGTCTCTCAGACCGGAGAAACTTGCTAATGTGCGTGGCAAACAACTCCACAAGCGATGGCGGTGTCTTGGTGGTGAAAGGATAACATCCAACGACCGATTTATTACGTGGCGAAGTCTTACATGGACCAAAGGAAAGATACCCACAGTACAAAAGTTGCTCTATGGTCTCGTTATGTCTTCAAGGAAGCTAAGGCATTACTTCGAGCCCACAAAGTGGTCGCATCGACGGATATCCCTTGGTCAAGTCCTTGAAACAGGAATCATCGGGACGAATAGCAAAATGGGCGATTGAGCTAGGGCGTTCGACCTCCATTTCATTTCACGAACAGCGATAAAGTCGAGCGATGGCGAAATTCATTGCCGAATGGACAAACCCCGAACCCACCCAAGGGCAGTGTATGAACACCACGAGGAGTGGACAATGTACTTTGACGGTTCTTTGATGTTAAAAGGGTGAAATTTGGGTGATCTGATATCCCTCTTGGCGAACACATTAAGTCGCCATTCGATTAAATTTTCCTACCACAAATAACATGGCGAGAATATGAAGGTTTCCTGGCAGGACTCCGAGTAGCTCGTTCGCTCGGGATTCGCAGATTACTAGTGAAAGGCGATTCTCAAGCGGTAGCGAATCAAGTAGGGAAAGAGTATCAAGGCTCAAGTACCAAGATGTCATCTTATCTAGCGAATCGAAAACTTCGAAAAGCACTTCTTGGTTTTCGGATCCAACATATTCCTAGAAAAGAAAACTTTCTGGCGGACCGGTTAGCACGGATGGCCTCCACGAGGTCAACCGTCGCCTTGAGTTTTTCTCGAGCAACTCAATTCACCCTCGGTAGTCGAGCCTTCCGAGAACATACATGATTCTTCTGGTCGAACAAACCGATCAAAAGAACATGGATGCTCCATGGTCATTGATGGTTGGCGCCATCACGATCAAGGTAGAGATTGGATGACATCGATCTACAATTATCTTTAGCATGACATAATTCCAGAAGATGATGTAGAGGCTGATCGTATAGCACGAAAAGCCAAATCATACACTCTAATCGAACGTACCTTGTACAAACGAGGATCACATGGAGTGTTGATGAGATGCATATCTCAAGCGGATGGCATTAAGTTGCTAACCGAAATCCATGAAGAGTCTCGTGGAGCACATCATTCCTCTGTAACTCGGGTCAAGAAAGTAAAGCCTGCAAGGATACTATTAAGCGCCCTTCATGATGCAAAAGAACTTGTGACGAAGCGTATAATGTCGGTTTCATAGCGAGACAAGTACATCGGTAAGCACAAGCCGTATAAACGATTCCTCTTTCTTGGCCTTTTGCAACTTTGGGATTTGGACATTCAGGACCTTTCCCAAGAGCACCGGGGCTTCAATTTCTTTTCGTCATGATTGACACGTTTACAAAATGGATCGAGGCCGAGCGGTTGTTAAAATAACAACTAAGGCCGCTAAGAGATTCCTAATGAAAAATGTGATCACGATTTGGTGTACCTAGTCGTATAATCACGAGATAATGGCGCCAGTTCACTAGCGGTCAATTTCAAGAATTACATGATGAACTTGGTGTAAAAGTTCATTTTGCTTCGCCGCTCATCCGCAGAGCAACGGAGGCGATTAAGCGAGCCAATGGTATCATTATGCAAGGGATCAAGCGCCGAGTATTCGACCATTTAATCAAGCGGTCGGGAGCTTGGGTTCAAGAACTCTGTCAGTATTATGGGCCGTTCGAACCCACGACCGGTCGTGCGGCCGGTGAAACACCATTCTTTTTGGTTTCTGACTGGTGAAGCCATGCTTCCTCGAGAACTCAAAATTGGCTCTGCTCGAATTGATCGCTTTAGAAAAACGATCGAGAATGAGCGAAGACTCGACGACGTCAATTTCCTTGAAGAACGACGAAACCAAGCCCTTGTACGATCAGCAGTCTACCAACAAGCCATGCGAAGGTACCAAAGTCGTAAGGTGCAACCTCGTAGCCTTGCTGTAGGTGATTTGGTTCTTAGAAAAATTCAGAGCCAAGCAAATCGCAATAAACTTTTCCTCAAGTGGGATGGTCCTTACTTCGTGGTGAAGTTACAGACCGCATTCCGTGATCTGTTGGCTATGTCTGATGGGCAAATTTTGTCAAATTCTTGGAACATTGATCAATTGCGTAAGTTCTATGTTTAATTATTGTTCACTTTCTTTCATTTCTTTCAATTTCAATAAATTCATTTACTTTCTAAAAAATAATAATAAGTAGCATTGCTTTTATTATATATATATATATATATATATATATATATATATATATATATATATATATATACCTATATATATATTGATCGTTCAAGGTTGTTAATTTAAACTGGTTGGAGAAGATAATTTTCTCTCGATATCCTTTCTAAGGATCTCTATTACTCTCGCAGCGACTTCTAAGTCATCTGTTGTATTTGTCCTAGTCGTGAGCATTTTACCCGCAGCGACAACATTCTTTTCTTAAGGAAATATATGAGTAATCGAGCATCGTACAAATAACTTTCCATACTAAGCGATATGCCTAAGATTATGAAGGTTATATTTCATTATTTCAAGATTCTGCTTTCGCTCTTGTCAGCTCTTGGTCGGGACACGGAAAGCCTCCTAGTCGAAGTCTCTCTTTTTCATGACGTGGTCACCTTGCTTAATGGAAGGAGAAAAATTCAGAGCCAAGCAAATCGCAATAAACTTTTCCCCAAGTGGGAAGGTCCTTACTTGTAATTGAAGTTGCAGAGCCAGATTTCGTCTGTTGGCTATGTCGATGGGCAAATTTTGTCAAATTCTTGGAACATTGATCAATTCGTAAGTTCTATGTTTAATTATTGTTCACTTTCTTTCATTTCTTTCAATTTCAATAAATTCATTTACTTTCTAAAAAATAATAATAAGTAACATTGCTTATATATATATATATATATATATATATATATATATATATATATATACCTATAAATTTGGTCGTTCAAGGTTGTTAATTTAAACTGGTTGGAGAAGATAATTTTCTCTCCGATATCCTTTCTAAGGATCTCTATTACTCTCTGGCAACGACTTCTAAGTCATACGCTGTATTTGTCCTAGTCGTGAGCATTTTACCACGCGCGACAACATTCTTTTTCTTAAGGAAATATATGAGTAATCAGAGCATCGTACAAATAACTTTCCATACTAAACGATATGCCTAAGATTATGAAGGTTATATTTCATTATTTCAAGATTCTGCTCTGGTCTTGTCTGGCTACTGGTCGGGACACGGAAAGCCTCCTAGTCGAAGTCTCTCTTTTTTCGCACGTGGTCCTGCCCACTGGAAGGAGCTTCCTAGCGACGGTCATTTTCTTACGATCCTCGCTACCAGTAGGATAGAGAGTTTGAACACGTTTCGCGAAATATAATATGTGAATTCAGATCGAAAGCATTCCTTCCGACCAGACTTTAGGATAATAGATATAAACAAAGTTCACTTATAATTTCTTTGCATTCATTTTGCATTTCTCCTTATGTCACAAAACAAGGTCTCTTATCCAACCATATATAACTTTTTGATTGGTATTTCGATCATGACAAACAAGGATCTATAACTAAGCGAAGTCATAAGCTGGTTCCGACCACAATGATTTCCTAGTATTGGTACGATCAGTTTTGACTTCATATCGGCACATACCTTCAAAATTATGGTTTCGACTTTTTTTATTCTCTTTCTTGGCTACCTGCTTGTATAGTAAAGTTCTTCTACTATAAAGCAGTTGGGGGCTAGGAGGTGTGTGAGAATTTAAAAATAGTCAAACAGGATAAAACAACGGCGTTGTTAAATGACATAAAAGGTAAGTTTTACACATATTCAATATTCTTACACTTTTTTGCAGGAGTCTACTCTAGAAATATTCCCAGACTAATTACTGCTTGATGGGGATCCGACCTCCATTTCCTCTACTACTTTATCTCCAAGTGGCTTGAGTTCTTCCATGAACTTGGTTGCCTCCTCAGGTAGGCAGTTGAAGTCATCTTCAACAACTTGGAAATCAATAGAGGGGTCAGAAGCTTTCAATTTTGCCAAAGCAAAACTAACTCCATTAGCAACACCTGTTTTCATGGCACAGGCATAGTTCTTAGAGTAGTCTTGAGCGATTATTAAGATCCTCTAGAAGTTGACCAAAATAGTTCATTTTCTCTCTTGGATCTCTTAAGGTAGGCGAGGCTTGATCCCGATCCCATGTCAAAGATCATCTTGTTCAAAAATATAGTCTTTTCATCTAAACTTTGAGCGAGGCGCCTCCTTGTCTTGCTTAAATTTGAGTTTTCTCTACTCTGTCCAAAACTTGTTTTTGCTCTGCAAGAGTAAAGCAGTGATAAGCAAGAAAATAATTGGAGGAAAATAATAAGTCAAGTTTATGACCTATTACCTTCAATTTTCTTGTTAAGGTCTTCCTTCTTTGTCGTAGCCTCGACGATCGACCAGGTCCTTAGCTTTGATTTCTTCTTCAAGCGAGCCGTCTTGGCTTTCTCGGCCGGGATCTCTTCTTTTATTTTCTCCAAATTTATCAAATACGATAAGGAGAATAATTAGCAAAGGCTAAGCATTGAAGAAAGAAAAAAGCTAAGGGGAAAGTTCTTACTTTCTAATTCGGAGTGTTTTTGCTCCAAGTCTTTAATCCGCTGGGTCAGTCCTCCGACCACAGCAAAGTTCTCGACCATATGCTGTTCAAATAGAATCAGGATGCATTTTGATTTGATGGTCCGATATCTTTCCCCATGCCTCATCAAGCTCCTTATCCTCGATGAATCGGGGGCGAAAAGGGAACTTGTCAGGTTGAGGAGAATTACCAATAAAGGTCGGAACCTGTTGAGGGCTTTTAGGGGCATCTACCTCCGCAAAAGGAGTTAGAACCACCAATGGTTCCAACTCAACTGTTGGCCTTGACGCCTGCTCGGGGGCTTCTCTGACCACTCTTTCCTCAGGAACTTTATCCTGGGAAGTGGTTTGCTTATGGACCTCTTGGTATTGGGTCCTTAGAAGGAATCTGGTCGGAAGCGGCCGAACGCATGAGGACCTATGCCAAGCAAATAAGGGAAGTTAAAAAAGAGAGAGGTATCAAATCATTAAGAAGTTATTAAAGGTATCGCTTATCGACCACTTTCATTTGAGCGTACCTAGTTAATTTCTGGGATTTGACTTTGAAACGCGGAAGAGTAAAATCTGTACCATCTCCTTTCCTTTTCTTTTCTTACGGCCTTATGGGTTACGATCCCGCGAGATTGGCCAAATCTGTTGCATTATCAACGAGAATATCGGATGCGATATTCTCGATCGGCTAAATCAAAAGTTCGTCCTTGATGATTTGGTCGGACGGAGTGGTTTCACCGACCTCCATACCAGTTGTTCCAAAGAACAAGCGTCCGTTAAATCAACGGCCGATGCAGGGGTTGGCAACCTCCGTAAGTCGCATGTTGGTGGCCTTGACCTTCTCCACCTAAACCAACAAATGAATTTGGTTAGGTGATGAAATCTTTATCTAAACTATATATATATTTCTTTTGAAATATTACATTACCTCGGAGATTCACCTCTTCCAAGTGCATCTGGGCACGAGTCGGTTGGAACAACGGTGGGATGTTTAGCCTCACCGGTGTGTGTAATTCATAACCCGACCGGCTACAAAAACGAGCATGATCAAAAACCGATCGAAGATATATATATATATATATGCATGATAAAAGAGATTTTTTTAACCTTAAGCCTTGTTGTTCTCTCTTCGGCAGAGGCTATGGCCAAGATCTCAGGAAATCCAGCTTTTTCTCCAGCTCCTCTGCACAGATCGGCCTAATCCTTTCTCTAACTTCCTCAGGGAAAGAGCTTCAAAAAAAGAAAATAAGACATGAACATGTTTTAAGGTAATACATTAATCAAATGAAAATCTTGGTGGGAGTTATCTCAAAGACTTACCACCTCCGAGATAGCTTCATCACGACCAATGGACCAGATCAGGGAGTGAGTCCGAAGCTTTAATGGGCTGATTTGGCGCTTAGTGAAATCCCTCACCACATGCCAAGAGGTCAAGCCTTTGACTCGTAGGTCGTAGATGGCATCCACCCATCGCCCGACCGCTCCTGTCTTCTCTACGGTCTTTCTCCATTTGGGATTTTCCGTTGCTCTCATTCCGGCGAAATAGAGGCCGTCGTCCCTCGTAACCGTCATATAGAACCAGTTCTTCTTCCATGATGACCACGAGGATTTTGAGTACATATGAATGTACTCATCGGCCTTTCCGTCGTGAAGGCGCAATGTACATTCCCCGGGAGTCTCCGTGGTTCTCTCCATCACCATTCGGTAAAAATACCTGAAGAGCCTTAAACTCGGAGGCAATCCCAGGTATGCTTCACACAAATATGTGAAGATGCTGATGTTGGCGATGGAATTTGGGGCCAAATTCACTAATTCCACTCCGTAGAATTCAAGAACACGGAGAAGGAATTTGTGTCTGCAAACAATCTTAGCCCACATTCGATGTAGGCGAGGAAAACAGGAATTTCCTCATCTTCGCGACTTGGGAAATGCTCTCCAAATGCCGATCTCCATCTGATCAAATTCTTGTCCGGAAGCATCCCGATCTTTTCCAAAGCTTCAAGCTTTTTCTTGCTCAACTCCGACGGCAACCACTTTGTGATTTGCTCCGACATGATGAAAATCCTTGAGGATGAGCAGAACTCACAGGAGATTTTGTGGTCGGAAGAACAAGAAAGGAAGGACGAAGATTTTTGTCTGGGTAAAAGAGATCAGAAAAGGGGATCTGGAAGCATAAAAAATCCAAAAGGTCTAGCGATGGGGATTTTATAGCCTCGGGTCTTTCGAATTACGATTGGAGGTTATCCATAAAAGTCTGAACGGCAAAAAGCTTCTTTTTCGCCCAACGGACAGAGAAACTCTTCGGTTCCCAAGGCAAGTTCTCAACTTTAAAATGAACACAAACCACCTCGGATGTCACGACATTAAATGGTGGTCTGCCCGATATGAATTCATCGGGAGAAGGCATTCACACGACCTGTTCATTTAAAGTTCGGGGGTTAGCTGACGAGGATTAAAACCTCTATGTATTAATTTAAATACATAAAAGACCATACGTCTTCATGGTCGCAACCCCTAAGGCTAACGACCTCGGGTCGTAAGGATTCCAGAGGTTACGATGGGTACCTGGTGGGACTAGGTTCCACCGGTGGTACTTCGAAATGCTATGAGCAGTACCATAAACCGTATGATGAATGGAACACGTGCTAAGCGTTCCATAACTTACAATGACATACAAGACTCGACAATAAACCACCTTGCGGTTAAATGTCTCACAAATACTTAACCGCAGGCGCTTAGCACATTGTTAACTACCTTAAACCTCCGACCGGTTATAGCGTTTCATCGGGGCGTCTTTCCTAGAGTAATTGCCGTCCTTTGGAGTTATTTAATGGTGAAGCGAGAAGACGAGAGAGAGAGACACATAACGGTGAATGAACAACGAAGGCAACACGAAGCGAAGCGATAGTATTCAATACATTCAGTGTAATTGGAGATAGTCCCTAGTCAAGTCTTGTAAACCCAGTTCATATAAATAAAGAGCAACCCCCATTCTCTTCCAGGATACTCTACGTCATTTTCCTCCTTTTATTTTCATAAGATCGGCGATTCGATCGTCGACAAGATTTTTATGTTTTATTTTGGCATTATGTATGCGCATGATTACATTATGACCAATGTTGTTTGTAGTCATGTGTTGACATATTAAATTGTTAAGTTCTTTCTCATTTTCTGTCCAACGGTGATATGGATTAGAACTATAGTTTTGCATGTTGTTAATCAGACCAACGTAGGGTTAATTGCATGCAATACATCTTTATGTTATTTAATTTTGCAGCAATAAACGCTTCGAATGTTGCCGCCATCATTGACAATATTGAGCAGCTCACGGGAAGCAACTTTCCCACTTGGAAAGAAAGAATTCATGTTGTCCTTGGAGTTTTGGACCTTGACTATGCGTTAAGGGTGACCGCTCCCGTCCCCCCCCCCCGCCCCCCGATGGTGAGGATAATTATGATGAGAAAAAGGAAACTTACGGTGCTAATGCTGAAAAATGGGAGCGGTCCAACCACCTGTCACTAATGATCATGAAGATCTCTATCTCAGTTGGGATTAGGGGAGCAATCCCTGATTTCGAAAATGCTAAGGAGTACTTGGCTTCAATTGAGGAGAAATTCAAGGGCTCCACTAAAGTTTATGCCAGTACTTTAATCCAGAAGCTCTTATCCACTAAGTATGACGGGTCCGGCAGCATAAGAGAGTATATCATGATGATGACCGATATGGCTGGAAAGCTCAAGGGCATGGACATAGAGATATCCGATGGTTTCCTAGTCCATTTTATTATGACTTCTCTTCCTTCTGAGTACACTGCATTTAAGATAAATTATAATACTCAGAAAGATAAATGGAGCATGAGCGATTTAATCGCCATGTGTGTCTAGGAGGAAGAAAGAATAAGGACCAAAAAGAAAGATCTTGTAAATCAAGTTGGCGGCCCTAACAAAAGGAAGTTCCAAGGGGACTTCAAATCCAAGAAAAAGCTGCCCTACTCCCCTAATTCAGATAAGTCAGGGCCTAAGGTGCACAATGCACCTAAGCCCCATGTTGCTCCCGCTGGAGCACTTAAAGGGGATGAATGTCACTTCTACAAGCAGTCAGGGCATTTTCAGAAGAATTGTGTTGGTTTTCTGAAGTGGCTCGCAAAAAGGGTAATGATACAATAACATTCATTGATGAAACTCTTTATGTTGATTTCTCCCTTAAGTCTTGGTGGATTGACTCAGGTGCAACTGTGCATGTTACCAATTCTTTACAGGGATTCCATACTGCGAGAACACTAAGAAAGGGGGAGCAAAGTCTTAGAGTCGCGGATGGAAAAGAAGCTGAAGTTGAATCAGTTGGATCTATTTCATTAATTTTAGATAGCGGCTTCATACTTCGTCTTAATAATGTAGTCTATATTCCTTCCATAAGGAGGAATTTGATTTCAATTTCTTTATTGGACGATGATGGTTTTAAATGTAGTTTTGGTAACAATAAATGTATTATTACATTTAATTCAAATAATGTTGGTCATGCTTTTAGACAAGACAAGCTCTATATGCTTTCCCTTAATGAATCTCTTGTATCCTTCAACGTGTGTGATGCTAAGCGTAAAAAGAACGATGAGACTTCTTCGAAACTGTGGCACTGTTGATTAGGCCACATTTCGAGGGGGAGAATGGAGTGTCTCATTAAGGAAGAAATTCTCCACCTATTAGATTTCTCTGACTCAGACCAATGCATTGATTGCATTAAAGGAAAATATGTAAAGCAAATAAAGAAGGGAGCCACTCGCAGCACATGACTCTTAGAATTAATTCATACTGATATTTGTGGTCCTTTTCATGTGACATCAGTGGATGGTTTTGATTCCTTCATCACATTCACTGATGATTTCTCCCGTTATGGTTATATCTTTTCCATTAAAGACTGATCTGAGTCACTTGACAAATTTAAGATATTTAAGGCTAAAGTTGAAAATCAGCACAACCTAAGAATCAAAGTGGTAAGATCAGATCATGGGGGAGAATATTACGGTGACATGCCTCTTATGGGAAAATTCGGCCCTTTCGCTAAGTTCCTTCAGAAAATGGCATTGTTGCTCCGATATTCTACACGGTGAACCTCGATAGAATGGGGTAGTGAGAGGCATAGCCGTACACTTATG
Organism: Phyllostachys edulis; assembly: GCA_036346405.1. NCBI lineage: Eukaryota > Viridiplantae > Streptophyta > Magnoliopsida > Poales > Poaceae > Phyllostachys > Phyllostachys edulis. Next base: position 47,006,813 of record CM070546.1, on the reverse strand, counting down.
GATATGATGCAGAGCATGCTTAGCTATTCTAGTCTACCAACTGGTTTGTGGATGGAAGCACTAAAGACAACTGTACATATTCTTAATCGGGTTCCCAGCAAATCAGTGTCTAAGACACTTTATGAATTATGGACTGGGAGGAAACCAAGTTTGAAATATTTACGAGTGTGGGGTTGTCGTGCTGAAGCTAAGATATTTAATCCACATATTGGGAAATTAGATCCTAAGACAGTAAGTTGCCATTTTATTGGGTACCCTGAAAGATCCAAAGGGTATCGGATTTATTGTCCTGATAGGATAACTAAGTTTGTAGAAACAAGGCACGCTGTGTTCTTAGAGAATGACGGGGACCTGGAGCCCAATAAAATGGCAACTTACTGTCTTAGGATCTAATTTCCCAATATGTAGATTAAATATCTTAGCTTCAAAGACGACAACCCCACACTCGTAAATATTTCAAACTTGGTTTCCTCCCCACCATAATTCATAAGGTGTCTTAGGCATCGATTTGTCGGGAACCCGCTAAGAATATGTGCATTGTCTTTAGTGCTTCCATCCACAAACCAGCTTGGTAGACTAGAATAGCTAAGCATGCTCGCACCATATCCATAAGTGTCTGCTATGCCTCTCACTACTCCCATTTCGCCGAGGTTCACTTGGTGTAGAATATCAAGCAACAATGCCATTTTCCTGAAGGAACCGCTTATCCCAGAGACCTTTATTCCTGTGCCTCAAGTGGTTGCACCTCCAGTACAGAATACTATTGTTACACCCACTGTTGAGGTCTCTGAAATTCCTAATGTCGCACCTAATGATGAGCCTCAGCAGTCTCCTGAAATAGCTAATGAACCTATTAGAAGATCACAGCGGAAGAGAAGATCTGCCATCCCAAATGATTATGTTGTTTATTTGAATGAGGATATTAATGATATAGGGAAGGTAGATGATCCCACATCTTATAAGGAGGCCATGATGAGTGAACATTCTTCTAAGTGGCTTGATGCCATGAAGGATGAACTAAAGTCTATGAGCACTAATGATGTATGGGACTTAGTAGAAATTCCTGACGGAGTCAAAACAGTAGACTGTAAATGGGTCTACAAAACCAAGCATGACTCTAAGGGAAATGTCGAAAGGTTCAAAGCAAGGCTTGTAGCAAAAGGCTTCTCACAAAGAGATGGGATTGACTATAATGACACTTTTTCTCCTGTCTCAACTAAAGATTCATTCAGAATAGTTATGGTGCTTATAGCTCATTATGATTTAGAGCTACATCAGATGGATGTTAAAACGACATTCCTTAATGGCGACTTGCAAGAAAACGTTTTCATGGCTCAACCGAAAGGTTTTGTCGTGGAAGGCAAGGAGCATATGGGATGTCAACTTAAGAAATCAATTTATGACTTAAAGCAAGCGTCGAGGCAATGGTACCTTAAATTCGATAAGGTCATAAGGAATTTTGGATTTAAAGAAAATAAAGTTGATAACTGCATATATGTTAAGTTCAAGGGGAGTAAATTCACCATCTTAGTTCTTTATGTGGATGACATCTTATTGGCTAGCAGTGATAAGGATATGCTATTTGAGACCAAGAGATTTCTTTCATCTAATTTTGATATGAAAGATCTTGGTGATGCCTCTTACGTTCTTGGCATTGAGATTCACTGAGATAGGTCCAAAGGAGTATTAGGTTTATCTCAGAAGGTATACATTGACAGAGTACTGAAGAGATATAATATGCATAAGTGCTCTGGCTCGCCTGCTCCTATTGTTAAGGGCAATAAGTTTGGGACATTTCAATGCCCAAGGAACCAATATGAAATTGATCAGATGAAGTCAGTTCCTTATGCTTTAGCTGTCGGAAGCATTATGTATACTCAAGTATGTACGCGCCCTGATTTAGCTTTTGTAACCGGGATGCTTGGCAGATATCAGTCAAATTCAGGACCAGACCACTGGAAGGCTGTTAAGAAAGTCTTGCGCTATATGCAAGCTACTAAACATTTCATGCTCACATTTAAGAATTCTAAAAACCTTGAAGTTGTTGGTTATTCAGATTCAGATTTTGCGGGATGTGTTGATACTAAGAAATCCACGTCAGGTTATATCTTCACACTCGCTGGAGGAGCTATCTCGTGGAAAACCTCCAAACAAACCCTTACGGCATCTTCAACGATGCAAGCTGAGTTTGTGGCATGTTATGAGGCTACCGGGCATGCTGTATGGCTTAAGAACTTTATCCCGGGACTTAGAGTGGTAGACAACATCTCTAAACCACTCACCTTATACTGTGATAACGAACCCGCAGTCTTTTATGCGAGTAACAACAAGTCAAGTGGTGCTGCCAAACACATTGACATTAAGTATCATGTTGTGAAAGATAGAATTCAGGATCAAACCATTAGTATCAAGCATATTAGTACTAAGTCAATGCTTGCGGATCCGCTTACTAAAGGCTTACCACCCAATATCTTTCGTGATCATGTTGCCGGCATGGGTTTATTGGAAAGCCTCTGATTCTGGATAAAAGGACCTTAAAGCAAACCAACTCTCATCAAGTATAATGAATATCAATTTCAAGATGGGATAGTACACTATAGGTACTGAGGTTGTATGGCAATTCATTGGCCATGCGACACATTACCTTGGTATGCTGTTTTATTAAGAATGGGCTTATGATGTTAGCCTTACGATTAAAGAGGAGAATGTTGGGTTGATCTCGGCTAAGCACGTCCGAATTTCAAGGGGGCACGCCCCACTACGCGCCTTGATCGGGGGCGCAACCAACTCTAAGTTGTTTTGGTCTCATTCACCCAGCGCTAGATAAAATAGGGGACTCTCGGCAGGCCTTTGGCTAGGGTTGTTCTAGGATGCAAACCCCCCAATAGATCCGATCTACTTGTCTTGTTGTGGTGGCGAAGGCGAAGACCGAGCCGCCAATCCATCGCGACACCTGTCCTCGCTCACGCCTCCTCTACGGCCGCTAGCCGGGACTGCACGTCTACACCGACCGAACCTACAAGCACTCATGGCATCTCCAAGTTTGGGTACGCATCTCACGCTTCCGTTCTAAAAATTATGCTATGTGTTCATAATTGAGCTAGGATAAACATTGTTTAGACTAGACTATGCCCACAGGGTATATTCCCTTTCTTTCCCAAAACAAGGCTGACAAGGAAACAAAAACAAAAGAAACTAAAATAGCGAGAAAGTCAATTGTGTCCGGTCACACTCATCGTGATGAGGTTTGTCCATTGTATTTGTACGTGTCAAGGACAGTTTTTGAAGGACCGAAATGGCGACAGAGGGGGGGGGGTGAATGTCGACTTTAACTATTTTTCATCTCTAAGAACTGATCAACAAGAATCGCGAATCGCTAACCGCACGCACACTAAAGATCTGAACCACACAAAATAATTAATCCAAACTCAAAGCACGGATCGTCTACGATCGCCTTCCAAGCACAAGCAAGAAAAAAAGGCAAGAATATGACCAAACGGTAAGCAGCAAGCAGCGGCACAAGCCGACAAATCAAAACAACACAGAAAAGCATTATCTGAAGACTAAGAAAGCTTTGTGCCGCTCCGAGCACACTAAAGATCTCGATAAATAGCTTACGAATAAGACGCAAAGATATACATACATCTCTGGCAGGGTCAAACAAGGATCCGCAAGCACGGGGAGATGAAACTTCACATGAATCGAGCAGAGCAAGACACGCAAAACTGATTCGGTTTCTCTGGGGACAAGAAAGTGCCGAAAGCAGACATCTCAAGAAAGAACCGACAAGAAGGCACAGATGAGCAAGAGTCAAACAATAAAATAACCAAACGGTTTGGATGCAAAGCAAGAATTGAAACGGTTTGCAATAACTCTTGCCGACAGATTCAAAGCCGCTCAAAAGCTCAACACAGAACTACACCACACGCCTAGAACTAACGCAAGAGCTCTCCAAGAGGACACGACTTAACGACCCGACCAAGGAAACACATGCCCGAGCTCTTCCTCACTCATACAACTACTTCCCGACCATACACAGAGCTACACTGGGAACACTTCGCAGAGTCGCCCATCGCTAGCTCTACCGCTTCTTGCACACAAGCTAGCTCAACCATCTCAATACACAAAGAACAAAAAGAAACTTCAAACCGCAAATCACGTAATCATCTCAACGCGATAAAAAGATGACCAAAGAAATCATTGTAACAAGAAACAACCAAGAGACTCAAAGCAAGAGGAATGATTACATAAGTAATTTACTCTCGGCTCATCTCCCTACACAGAGCTCTACCTCTCAATCATGTTTACACAGAACTCTCATTTCAAAGACACACACTTGAACTCTCCTCAAAGCTCCTTTGCTCGGCTCTCCACGAGGACACTAACTGAGCTAGCTTTTTCCATCTCCATATACGCACAGAGCTCTACAAGGCCGCCGCTCTAGCACACTATCGCATGCTTGTCGCCTAAGGAACACCACCGCCACACACAGAGCTCTCCTCTCTTTACTCTTTGAACGCCACAACCTTTGCATGTACACACACGCACTTGGAGCTCTCCACAAGCTCATGTCCTCACTTAGCAAATCAAGAAGTGTCACCAACACTCACATGCTTGCTCCACACACAAATGAGGCAAAGAGTCAACACCAGATTTGGAGGAAAACCAGCCCCTCCTCTCATTGCTTGAATCAAATTACCAAAACGCCTCAAGCACCTTCAGGAAGTTTCGTCGACACACGATCCGCTCCAAGATCTCGACCGTCGAACCTCGACACCTCCCGTGTCTAGTCCCGGTCCACCGGTCATCGCCCGTCGTGTTAAATCACGGACGATTCCGCCGCTCATCTCCCGGCCAAGAACCACCTCAAGAGACTCGATCATCTTCAGATCTTTGACCGTCTCGGACCTCGACACCTCCTGTGTCTAGTCCGGTCCACCTCGCCCACCATGACCTAGCTCAAGTCCTGCGGTCATACTGCATAAGCAAACCATCACATAGCACCGCATCTAAACAAGATAATCCACATTAGCACAGAAAAAGGTACTTAACCCTCAAATACCCGAAACAAACTCAAACTCACTAAACCGTCCGTCAATTACTCATCACAAACATGGGGACACCTCCACATGGTCTCTCAATCTCCCCCTTGATGAGTATATTGACAAACCCCAAAAAGCATAAGTTGAGTTTGTTTGAAAGTCGTACATGGTCCAAGAGAAGAAATTGATGCTAATGACCATGTAGACGCAAGGAGTAAAAGAAAGAGCAAGTTTTCCTCAAACGCTCCCAAAACTCCCAAAAGAGAACGCTCCCAAAACTCCCAAAAGAGACTTTTTCTCCAATATTCTCCCCCTTTTGGCAATAGAGTCATCAAGATACAAAAGAGAGAATATAGCATGGTGGTTGAAAGTTATGCAATGCTAAGCAATTAGAGCCATGAAGATTATCCAAAATGACTATTCGAGTATTACACCAAGCCATAACGTGTATGAAAACTATCAATATCATTACAAGATATGCATAATCAAGCCAAGGCACGTAAGTAACAATATGAAGATTAGATGAATTTCTTAGCATGTCAAGCCACTCAAGAGAATAGTCTAGCTAGAGGTATCCAAGGATGATGCAAACCATGTCAATAACCTAAGTGGAACCAAGAAGCTAGAATTGAGTCAATTTAGAGTGCTATTAGTTCAAGAATGAATCATTTGGCTCAACTTTTGTCAAAAGCCCAAATTTCAACTATTTTTCATTTGCAATGAATATTCAAGTTGATAAAAGGTCTATCTTAGTAAAGAAGGTCCTGGACTAGAAGCCATCCACAACCTCTTCCTAAGCTTCAACCAATTTTGACAAATTGCATTTTTAGCCATGTGCTAGATCTCAAGCCTCACTACGACCATCCCAAGCAACAAAAACTTAAAAGAGTGGTCTAGGTCATCCAAAACTCCCCCTGAGTTCATGCCCAGTGCAATGGCAAGCAGTCTCATGAGAAAGAATTGGTGAGATCAGTTCTTTCGCACATAAAAGAGATCTTTTGCTTTCTTAAATAAGTGTACTAACGCATACTTCATCAAGAAACTAGCATAGCTCAAACTAAAGCTCAATTAAAGATTCAAGACTCAACTTAGCCTATTTGACATGGCATGAATCATAAGAGGATAGCTAAAGACAGACTAGCCTCAAGAGCTAACATGACATGTCTTAGTTCAAGTTGTGCAATTTTAATTAACTTAACAATGGCAAAGGCTTGACGACACATATGAAGCAATGATAAATCTAGCAATTAAGCGTAATCATGGCAAGATGTAATGCATTGAAGCATGTCATATATGGATAATAGTCAAGGCTCCATGTAGTTATATTACAATGCACAATGCTAAAAGCAAGAAAATCCAGCCCCTCAACATGTGAAGCAATGTTTAGTTCAAGTTGAGTTATATCAATATTAAGCTCTAGAAGCTCCCAAATGAACTCCCCCGAACCAAAGCTATAAAACGAGAAGTCGGCAAAGAAATCAGAACAAAAGTCCTCAAAGCATAGACAAGATATAGAGAATACCATGGCTCGATCGACTCTCATCTACCCCATATGACACTAGGACTATCACCGCCTGGCTAACACACTAAGGAGCAAACACGTTCCTGCCTACCCAAGGGTGGCCCAACCCTTGCTAGAACCTATAAGAAGTGAGTAAGCTCAACCTAGTGAGAAGAGACACTAATAAGCAACATCCTAGAGCATAAGATGAGAGGAAGAAGTCTAAGCAACTAGACGAGAGAAACACTCTAATCTATGCTAGGATGACTAACCCAAAATGCATCCCGAATGCAATGCGACAGTAAGGAGCAACAGCATAATATACAAGATAAACAGTAAAGCACAAAGCTCCCCTCACTACAAATCCATAAGGACAAACCACCCCAAGCTCTCCCCTCAAGGTGAAAACCTAGAGCTATCCAAAGGCTTGGTAAAGATATCACCAATGGCGGTCACTTCACCTAGCTAAGACTATATCACCCTTCTCCACATGGTCTCTAAGGAAGTGAAAGCGGATATCGATGTGCTTGGTCCGGAATTTCCTTTGGGTTCTTAGCAATGTTAATAGCGAAGTGTTATCACAAAAGAGTGGAACACTTTCTATAACTAACCCAAAGTCCCGCAGGTCGGCCATCCAAAGTATCTGGTGCGCAAAGAATCGGCGGCAAGAACATACTCGACCTCTGCGGATCAGTGTAACACCGGATCGCTTCCTCAAGACCAGAAACAAGAGAAGTGCCAAGAAATTGGCGGTGTGGAAGTGCTCTTCCTATCTATCCTGACCAAATAAGTCTCGTGATCCGAGTAGGCTCTAAGGAAAAGACAGGATGAGGAAGAGTACCAGATACCATAGTCAATGGTAGCTCGAAGGTACCGAAGAATGCGCTTCACCGCCTGGCGGTGAGATACGCGAGGAGAAGCCTGAAATCGAGCACACAAACACACAGAGAAGTGTATGTCCGGTCTCGAGGCAGTGAGGTACAAGAGGGAGCCAATCATGCTGCGATACTCCTTCTGATCAACCGGCTCGCCATCCTCATCTGGGTCAAGATAGGCTGTAGAAGCCATTGGTGTGGACACCGGCTTACCATCACTCATGTCGAAGCGTCTCAGGAGGTCACGAGTGTACTTGCCTTGATGCAGAAATGTACCCTCCCGAGTCTGCTTGATCTGGAAGCCAAGGAAGAAACTCAACTCGCCCATCATGCTCATCTCAAACTCTGAGCTCATAACATCGGAGAACTGAGAAACAAGAGTATGAGATGAGCCACCAAAGATGATATCATCCACATAAATCTGGACGAGTAGAAAGTCATTACCATGCTCTTGAATGAACAAGGTCTTGTCTACCTTACCCATCTCAAAACCATGACTCAACAGATAGGACTTAAGCCTCTCATACCAAGCTCTAGGGGCTCGCTTAAGTCCATACAAGGCTTTAGTGAGCTTGTAGACATGGTGTGGGTATTTGGGGTTCTCAAACACGGAGGTCATCTAACATAGACCTCTTCCTCAATAAACCCATTGAGGAAGGCACTCTTGACATCCATCTGGTAAAGCTTGAAACCCTTAGAAGGCTGCGAAGGCAAGCGTAATTCTAATGGCCTCAAGTCTAGCAACAGGGGCAAAGGTCTCCTCAAAATCCAGACCCTCAACCTGGGAGAACCCCTGAGCTACCAGTCTAGCCTTGTTTCGAATGACTACCCCTTCCTCACTCTGCTTGTTTTTGAACACCCACTTAGTCCCAATAACATTGTGACCTCGAGGGGGCTCGACAAGCGACCAGACCTTGTTTCTCTCAAAGTTTTCCAACTCCTCATGCATGGCATTGACCCAAGACTCATCAGAAAGAGCATGATCAACATCCTTGGGCTCAAAGGAAGCAATGAAAGCAGAATGGAGACAGAAAAGAGAAGTGCCAGATTTTGAACGTGTGACACGCTCAAAAAGATCTCCAATGATCTGCTCTGAAGGATGCCTTCTCTGGATATGACGGGGAGGTCCTGGATGAGAAGAAGAAGTGGCCTCTACCTCGTGTGCAGACGAGGCAGGGACAGAGCCACTAGCTCCGGAGGAAACGGAAGGCAAGGGCTGATCACCTTGAGGTGCCGTGGAAGAAGGCATCTCAAGGGGAGGAAGAGGAGCTGGATCGTAAACAACCATCGCTCTCCTCATCCTCATCATCCACAAAGATGGTCTCGGACCGCTCTAAAGAACACGAGATATCTGGCCTAGTCCCTGGTGGCCTCGTCAAAGGTCACCTCACGGTTTCTACCATTTCGCTAGACTCGCAGCCTGCGGACCCGATAAGCCCGCGAAGAAGTCGAGTAGCCTAGAAAGATACCGCCACAGAACGTGACTCGAACTTATCTAGGTTCCCGGACTTCAAGATAAAGCACTTGCAACCAAACACACGAAAATGAGAGACGCTGGGCTTTACCGTATCTCGACTCATAAGAAGTGGTGTAAGAGTGCCCAAGAAAACTCGATTCAAACATGGCACGCAATGCAATGGCTTCAAATTTCAAAACTTCCGGTGTAGAGTACTCATCAAGCATCGTCCGCCATCTCGACTAAGGTGCGGTTCTTCCTCTCCACAACGCCATTTTGTTGAGGGACGATGGAGAAGAGAGGCGGTGCTCTACACTGCCTCACCACAGAACTCTCAAAGTAGGAATTCTTGAACTCCGTGCCATTGTCATTGCGGATCGCTCAGAAGGCACCCGGAGCTCAACAGAAAGCCTACTAAAAGACCTCGGAAATGTGTAAAAGTCTCATCCTTCGAGGCTAAGAAAACACCCAAGAATACCTCGAGAAGTCATCGACCACAACAAGAACATACCACTTCCCTCCTGCCGATCAAGACTCGATTTGGTCCAACTGTGTCCATGTGGAGCAAATTGTCCTTGTCTGCATCGGTCATAGTAATGTGTGGGAGGATGAGAAGCGGCAACCATCTTGCTTGCGTCTTAGGCATGGAGTGCAAACAAGATCTTTGACCATCTTGAGTTTGGCGGACCACTTAATGAGATCATGGTCGCTAACTCGAGTCAAATGGTCAAATCCAATATGACCAAGCCTCCTATGCCAAAAAGAAAGGTCACGGACTCGAAGCAACTAAACACCGAGAGGATCACGGAAGACTCAAAGAAAATCAGCACGAAAGATCCTCCCATAACGAGAAATCCGCAAACCAAACTCCCAGAAGAATCAAGAATTTTGCAAGCGTTTTTTGAAGCTCACCTCGAAACCGCTCATCGTAAGTCGAGAAACGGAAAGCAAATTATCTGCGACTTACTAACCAAGGCAACATCCTTAAGAATAAAAGAAGCATTAATACGCGACAAGACCTTTGGCGATGGCGGCCGGATGAAGCATCTCCGAAGGTGATCTTCTCATCACCGAGCACGGCAAGGAAGAGAACCAACAGAATCTCCGGTCATGTGTCGTGAACACCCGAGTCAACGAGCCAAACCTTCCTTCCTCGCCCGTGAACTCCGAAGTCAAACAGAGTAAAGTCTCAAAGATGGGGTAAATCAACAAATGATTTTGGCACCCAATATCGAGTAACACGCCGAGCGGATGAAGTAGTCAAGCCCGACCGACCTCTATCTACCCTACGCCTCAGAACTCAAAGCGAAGGTCTAAGAGTAGACCAAGTCATTCTTCGGGTCCGATCGCACGAAGGAGCGAGTCGAGCACTCGCAACATGTCGAACACGCCATGGTAGCTATCTCGATGGGGAAAACGAGATCTACCTCAGACGGCGGAAGTCACGATCGAAAGCGCTTTGAGGACGAAAACCCGAAAACTCGAAAAACCAAGTCCTCGATCTTCGCACAAACCCATCGAAGAAACAAGCCTAGACCTCGTGTTGGTCTTAGGTGCACTCAAGGTCCGGGGCCGACCACAATGCGCCTAAGAGACTCAACATGGTCTCTACGCGCGATCTTGGCGCTACCAAGCATCGACGATCAGGTGTCCATCCTTCCGATGAAGGTGCAAGTGATACTTCACCTTCTCGAGAGGTAGAAGCGACATGTGAAATTACCTTCTTGTCGAAATCCCTCGACATAGCCCGCCGACTTGAAATGGACTTTCTCGGTCCTGGCTCGGCCTCGATCACACTCGGTGCTATGGGTCCGAGCACGGCGGTGGATGCTTCCTCATGTCCTCAAAGAAGTCATATCCTAGACCCCGATTAAATCTGCAGATCTTAGATTGGTCTAGAATAAGATTGAGCTTCTTCTTGCCTCCTACAAATCTCTCGAGAGTGTTCATAAGGTCTTGACACTCGAAAGAGAGAGGTGCAAGAAGAGCAGGGGAAGAAGAGATGAAGGTAAGGAGCAAAAGAAGAACCAAAAAGAGAGGGAAGAATGGCTTGTGCACGCACACCGACTCAAGGACGAGCCCCATCTTGCTAGCCGCTTGGTTCACGCCGCTAAGCTGCCTCAACCTTACCCCGGGCTTCTCCCCTTCTCCACAATCATATTACAAGCACAATGTGGCTTCTCTAGAAGGTCCTTAGTTAGCTTCACACATTTCTCATCCAAAGCAATCAAGTCAAATTTTAGTTTGTTACACTTAATGCATGGTGAGCTAACAGGTCCTTAGAAGCAAACTTAGCCATCTTCCTTTCATGATCAATCATATCTTGAAAGCTGTTTGGAGACGACCTCAAGTTCAAGCAGATTAACTTAGGACAGATTCGAGCATGAAACAATCGGCTCAAGTAAAGAAGCTTGTAGTTCAAACAATTTTATGATCTCGCCTGTTTTAGGTTCATCTTCAAGTTATTGCAATTTTCACAAGACTCAAGGCAGATCAAGGAGCATGGCATAAGACCCTCTAGCAAAGAATGTCCTTACCCTCACATGAGGTGGGAGAAGTAGTCTCATCAAGAATAAGTAGGGTAATGTACCATCCTACTCAGCCTAACTCGGCAAGCAGACTAGCATTCTCCACCTTAACAATATCAAGCTCAGAGGACAAACTATCATGCGAGGTCCTTAACTTCTCCATATCAACCAAAGAAAGCAGAGCATGTATCACAATCATCACTAGAAGGGCGGATGTAAGAGCAATAATCTCTAGTGACACTATCTATTTCCTTCTCTAACTCAAAGACACCTAGCCTTAGCTTTAGCATGAAAACCTCCTAGCTTAAGAAAAGCATGATTGAGCTGCTCAGAGGTGGGACATACCTCGTCCGAAGTCGAGTACTGCCATTGTCACGAAGTTCGCCCTCGAGGGCCATGAAGCACATGCCGAGAAGTCATCGCCGCCATCCTTGGGCTCTTGGTCACCCGTCCCGTCATCGTCGCTTCCATCCCTCCACCTCGCCGAGGTCGAGGTCGCCGGCGGTGAGGACGCGTGGAAGAGCTTCTTTGCTTTGCCGGTTGCGGAACTTCTTCTTCTTTGGCCCGAGCTGGTGGAGGCTTCTTGTTGCGTTCTTGTCGGTGTAGTCGTTTTTGCCCGAACCGCCAGAGTCGTTTTGCCCTTCTCCGGCTTGGGGCGGTTGTTCAATGTGGTTGGGGCCACCACACTCGAAGCAAATCACGTGTCCTCCTCTCTTCTCGTCCCTCCTCCTCTTGTAAGCATGGGAAAACTTCCGAGCTAGGAGGGCTACCGCTCATCCTCGAGTGCTCTAAGCGATCATCGATTATGTCACAGAGAGCGAAGAAGGAGAAACCACACGCAAATCGAAGTAAGACCGTGGTTTAACCGGATCGGTGACTAGGGCCATCGATCGCGATTTCGACTTTCGAGAGACTATGTCAATCTCGTGAGTCTTGAGGCGTGAGTACAACGCATCAAGGGTCAGAGTCGAGAGGTCGGTCGTGTCTTTAATCGTGGTCACCTTCATCTCCCAAACACGCAAGTCAAGAGCAGAAAGCATCTGACGAGCATTGTCCGAAGTCGGCGTATGTGAGACCGACCGCCGGAGGTTGCTCGTAATCTTGTGAAATCTCGAAAAACACTCATCCAAGGACTCGCTAGCGAGCATTTCAAACTTGTTGTACTCTCGCTGAATCGTCCTCGTCAGACGGTCTTAACTGGTGGTGCCCTCATGGTATGCATCGAGAGTCACCCGGATATCGAGGTCGACGAGAGATGAGAAATGCGATCAAATTCGCTCTGCGCCGACCACTCGATAATAATGTTCCTTGCCTTTGCATTCGCCTCAACATCGGGCATATTTGCCACATTGATGTTCTCATCGGCAGAACAACATAACGAAGTTTTGACTTTTGCCGATCGCATAGCCTCGAGCTCAGATGTAAGACTCCATCCGACTCTTCCGGAAGGATAGTCGACCCCATCAAGATCGGGGCTTGGTGGAATACCGCTGTCGCCATGGCTCGCAGCCGGTTAAGATCTATAGACGAGAGTTAACCGCTCGATACCAATTGAAGGACCGAAATGGCGACAGAGGGGGTGAATGTCGACTTTAACTATTTTTCATCTCTAAGAATCGATCAACAAGAATCGAATCGCTAACCGCACGCACACTAAAGATCTGAACCACACAAAATAATTAATCCAAACTCAAAGCACGGATCGCTTCACAGATCGCCTTCCAAGCACAAGCAAGAAAAATAAAGAACAAAGAAGATGTACTAAACAAAGAATAGCAAAGACAAGCCGACAAATCAAAACAACACAGAAAAGCATTATCAAGAAGACTAAGAAAGCTTTTGTTGCTGCTCCGAGCACACTAAAGATCTCAAGAATAGCTTACAAAGAACAAGACGCAAAGATATACATACATCTCTGGGCGGCCAAACAAGGATCCGCAAGCACGGGGAGATGAAACTCGCCATGTATCGAGGCAGAGCAAGACACATAAAATCGATTCGGTTTCTCGGGACAACAAAGTGCCGAAAGACATCTCAAGAAAGAACCGACAAGAAGGCACAGATGAGCAAGAGTCAAACAATAAAATAACCAAACCAGTTTGGATGCAAAGCAAGAATTGAAACGGTTTGCAATAACTATCACAAGACAGATTCAAAGCCGCTCAAAAGCTCAACACAGAACTACACCACACAGCCTAGAACTAACGCAAGAGCTCTCCAAGAGGACACGACTTAACGGCCCACCAAGGAAACACATGCCCGAGCTCTTCCTCACTCATACAACTACTTCCCGACCATACACAGAGCTACACTGGGAACACTTCGCAGAGCGCCCATCGCTAGCTCGGCCGCTTCTTGCACACAAGCTAGCTCAACCATCTCAATACACAAAGAACAAAAAGAAACTTCAAACCGCAAATCACAGTAATCATCTCAACGCGATAAAAAGATGACCAAAGAAATCATTGTAACAAGAAACAACCAAGAGACTCAAAGCAAGAGGAATGATTACATAAGTAATTTACTCTCACTCATCTCCCTACACAGAGCTCTACCTCTCAATCATGTTTACACAGAACTCTCATTTCAAAGACACACACTTGAACTCTCCTCAAAGCTCACTGCTCAGCTCTCCACGAGGACACTAACTGGAGCTAGCTTTTTCCATCTCCATATACGCACAGGAGCTCTACAAGCAGCCAGCGCTCTAGCACACTACTGCATGCTTGCTGCCCGCAAGGAACACCACTGCCACACACAGGAGCTCTCCTCTCTTTACTCTTTGAACGCCACAACTCGGCCGCATGTACACACACGCACTTGGAGCTCTCCACAAGCTCATGTCCTCACTTAGCAAATCAAGAAGTGTCACCAACACTCACATGCTTGCTCCACACACAAATGAGGCAAAGAGTCAACACCGGATTTGGAGGAAAACCAGCCCCTCCTCTCATTGCTTGAATCAAATTACCAAAACGCCTCAAGCACCTTCCGGAAGTTTTCGTCGACACGATCAAGACCAGATCATCTCGACTGTCGAACCTCGACACCTCCTGTGTCTAGTCCCGGCCCACTTGGTCATCGCCCGTCGTGTTAAATCACGGACAGATTCCGCCGCTATCTCTCGGCCAGAACCACCTCAGAGACTCGATCATCTTGGCATCTTTGACCGTTCGACCTCGACACCTCCTGTGTCTAGTCCCGGTCCACCTCGCCTCACCATGACCTAGTTCAAGTCCTGCACTATATCTGCATAAGCAAACCATCACATAGCACCGCCTAAACAAGATAATCCACATTAGCACGAAAAAGGTACTTAACCTCAAATACCCGAAACAAACTCAAACTCACTAAACCGTCCGTCAATTACTCATCACAAACATGGGGACACCTCCACATGGTCTCTCAGTTTTGTTCCATTGCCCAACCTTTTCAAAGCGTACGTATCACATAGCGGTTGGTAAGACGAGAGATCACAGCATTTTTGTTTCGTGATCCATCTGTACACTAGTTTTTAGCTAAACCAGCATTAGGAGATGATTAATCTCCTTGAAAAGGCAATTTGGACAGAAACATGGTAATCTAAACTTCTCATTGATTTTAGCAGTTATAACTTACAAACCACTTGGGTGGCAAATTTACTTCAAATTAAAGGTGGCCATTTCACCATTATAGCTACACGTTATGGAAATTAAAATAGTTCCTAGCTAGATCCTCATATGTCATGAACTCTCTAACCTATGTTTTTCTAGCGGGGAACTATCTAACCAATGGTTATAACTCTCAAGTTTACATGTGCCGTAGAGGGATTTGAATTCACTACCTTGCAGTCGATCGATCAATACGTGGTGGAATAGCCCCACCGCGAGAGAAGGAAACTGTCTTGTTCCCCGTCCTCGTCTCTGTTCTTGGGTGTTATTTACCCCCGTTGCCTGCCACTATCGAGTTATCGGGGTCCTACGGAGACCTAGACCCAAAAGTTGGATCATCGTCAAGCAAGCAAATGGAGACATCAAGTATTTAAGAATTGACATGAGTGGTTGACTAACCGGTGCTGGACTGGAGGAGGTCGAATGTTGGGAGGAGGAGGAGGGCCAGGAGGTCGGCGCCGACCGTTGGGGAGGAGGAGGACTAGAGGAGGTTGGCGTCGGTGTTGGCTCTCGGTTGTTGGGGAGGACCGGACGAAGCCGGCATCGCTGCGTCGGCTGTTGGGCAGCAGTGCCGCCGCCAATTGAAGAGGGACTGAGGGAGGATTGGAGGAACTGTGTGCGCCTGTGTGTGCGAGAAGGCCGAACGAAGGTGGATGTCGATGTGGGATAGGGAAATGGGGGCGGCGGCTGGGATGGGGAAGGGGGATGTGGGAATGTGATGCTAGGTTTAGAGTTTAGAACTTTAGATGTTAATGCGGTAGTAGTTCTGTGCGGTAGTGCCGTAGTGTAGACCGCGTAGTGCGGACCATGCGGTAGTACTGACATGCAACGGCCCACATGTCATAGGGTTTTTAGAGGCCCCATGCGGATAACAGGAATGGGGAGTGGGGGAATGGCCTTGGCCCTGCTTCCTCAGATGGAGAATGGGATTTCCGTTTTAGCACCCCCATGGGGGAAGAAATAGCCTCAACCATAGCCCCTAATAGGTGAATTCCCCGACGAGGAACGGGGAATGAGGGCATTGCCATCCCTAAGCATGACCACTCTATAAGAAGTAACAACTAGTCTGCAATGCGCATTTTCTGATGGGATTGTTGACATAAGTCAACTATATCGATCGACAAAATATACCCCAAAAGACTCACGATCACTTTGAAAATAAATCCTGCGAGACCTTCTTACCTTTAATCCTTGCTTTGATCACTTTTAAATCATGACGTGCGGACATGCAAAGAGATGATTAATTTATTTTGTCATGTGTCATGAGATTCGAAATATGTAATATGGGTCTTAGGGCATGTATAATACAAGATGTTTATATATGAGTGCTTAAAGAAAGATAATTTAGCCATATCATCAAGAGCATATGTAAAAGTCATTTTCTCTAATACAAGCATCTCTTTTGTAGGTATTTAGATGGTGATATTATCTATTGATTATATATAGTTATATACATAAACACCTCTTAAGCACCGGTGCGTAATTAAGTATCGATGGTACAAAATAAATACATTATCTATTCTATATGGTAAGAAAATTCAGTTTTTCTTTATTACGCATCTGTATTGTACATGCTCTAAAGGTGATTGGAGTTTGGTAGGATTTTCTTCCGTTAACTTTTGCAAAACCGCTAAGTTCCCGTATAAAAACAGCAACTGTGGTGATGTACTCCACAAAACAAAACATGAAGCCAAAAGATTTGATTGCAGCATGCTCACAGCCTGCCTCACCCAGACAACCGTGGAGTGGAACCCAACCCGACCAAAGGCAAACGGGAACCCAACCTGCGTACGAGCGCTGGGGCAAGGCGCACTGTCTGAGATCGAGCCGCGCGAGAAGCAAGCGAAAGCGACCGGCCGCGTGCTGCCCTGCAGGCACTGCATCGAGAGGCTGCCTGCACTCCGCGCCCAATCCTGAAGAATCCCCTCCGCCCCTCCGCCCCACGCTTCCACGCAGCACGTCGATCCGGCCTCGCTCGCTCGGGCTCGGGAGTCGGGACCGGGAGAGATGACACCCCTCCACGCCGCCCCTCCGCCGCCCTCCGCCGCCGCCGCCTCCTCCTCCTCCGCGGCACCACCGCTCCTCCGCGCCAAGCCTTACCACGCCAAGGCGGCGGCTTCCTGCTCCCTCACTACTGTGACCGCCACCACTCCATCGAGAAAAGGTTGGGCGCGCTTCTTCTTCTTTATCTTCGTACATACGTGAGACGATTGCGCAGGCAGTAGTGCACATTGTGGCGACCGTCTCTCGTGGCTTGGCTTGGCTTGGCTTGTGTTGGTTTCCGCAGCTTGTGGGTTACATGCACCTACTTCTTTGTTTATTGTCTCAGCCTTCCTGCTCTGTCTTGTTTTTTTCTTACTGCGTGTGCGAAGCGGATAAGAACGCTTGTGCGGCGGAGACTATTTTTTTTTCGATCTTCTTAGGCGTCCAACACCTGCCCGCCTGTCACTTCGGCAAGCATTTCCATTTTGGAGTTTTTTGTGTTCTGCTAGACTGCTAGTTAGGATAGCGGTTTTTCAGGTTCCTGGATCTGCATGCATGGACGGTAGCAATCTTTCTTCAGTTCTTCACCAATGATAACAAGAAACACAGCTGCTTGTCGAGTGCTTCTCAGTGATGATTTGCAGGATTTCTTCTGCCTTGTTCAGCTAACGCAGTTAAATTTCTTGTTTCTTGGCGCCAGCTTTCCTCTCATGCCCGGATCACAACCCGACGGCCGCCCCGCCGCGCACCGGGCGGTCGCTGGCGCCGGCGCGCTCCGCCCCTTCGTCGTCCCCGGCTCTCGTCTTGTCCGTCCAGGACCTCTACGACTTCATCTGCAGGGGCCCGCTGGTGGACAGGATCGGCTACACTAAGGAGAAGACCGCCGAGTCCATCGACCGGTGGCTGCGGTGCGGGGTGCAGGTGTCCCGGCTGTTCCGCCTCAACGAGCTCCGCCTGTCGGAGGCCGAGAAGGCCCGGATATACCACTTCTACATACCCGTCTTCCTCTGGTGCGAGGACCAGGTCATCGAGCACAGGTCCAAGTACAACGAGGGCGACGAGATCCCGCCATTAGTGGTAAGCGCACGAGCAATATATGCTAGTTCTTGTCATGTCAAGTGGAAATATTCAAGTAGGCAATGGACTGCAGCATCTAGCATAGAAGCTGATGAATGGATTTGTCATATAACTTTGTTCTCTAGTGTGGATAGCATCCAAACCTCTCGTAGCACGTTCCACCAGCTGGACACCAGAGAACATATTCTACTGCGTTATGCTTCCACCACACACGACGGATGCTCCTGCACTTGCCTTAGCAAAACAATGTATTTCATCAGAAGCATATGCTGTCCATGAGAAGACACACTTGCAAAAGACAAATATTGTGGTTGATGGATCGAAATTAATGTAGATAGCATGACCAAAATGGGACCTGAATCTCAGGTTACAAGAACGAGCAAGTTTAGCTATTTCAATCCACATTTCATAAATGGATCATCTTTCTGTAATGTAGATTGGGGTCAGCGCTCCCCAAGGCAGTGGGAAGACAACTCTTGTTTTTGCACTTGATTATCTTTTTCGAGTTTCTGGTAGGTGAGTTCTTCTCGTCATATCGATTATCGTGTGTTTTGATTGCCCGTCTGGATGGAATTTAAGAGTCGAACTTCTGTGTGCCTCAGGAATTCCGCCACATTGTCTATTGATGACTTCTATTTGACAGCAGAAGAACAGGTATGAATTTTCAAATATGGAGCAGAGCAATTATCAAGTCTGTATTGAAAAATACTTTTGCCTGAGTATCTCTTGAAATATTAGTGAAATGATTGAAGCATAAATTTTATGTCCAGGCTAAATTGAGGGAAATAAATCCTGGAAATGCTCTTTTAGAGGTACAAAAACACCCCAAATGGTCCAATCTGCTACACTAAGTTCTGGTTCGAGTACTGTACTACATGATGAACTGAGAGTAACTGACCAAAACTTTACAGTTTCGTGGAAATGCCGGAAGCCACGATCTCCAATTCTCAGTTGAAACACTTGAGACACTGATCAAACTAACAAAGGAAGGTACCGGTTTCGAATAATTATTTGTATCCTCTTCAAACCATTCTTGTTTATATTTGAAGGTCATTTGCACATAGGTCTACTCTTCTTTCTTTATTTTTTTGGGAAATTATTGAAAGGAGCTGCATCCTAGATTCATTTGTAAAGTAGATTCTTACTGAAATTACTTTTTTTACAACATTTAGGTATGAAGATGAAGCTTCCACGGTATGACAAGGTAAAAGGTTGCAGTTATCTTCCTCTAGCTGATGTTTATAATTGAGTAGCTGCATGATCCATGTCACATGTCCATGTAGTCTGCTTTTGGTGGAAGAGGTGATCGGGCTGATCCTTCTGTATGGCCAGAGGTTGAAGGGCCCATAGAGGTAATGTCACGTGTTGCTGCAGAGCATTTTGAGTTTGAGAAATATGTGGTTCTCAACTTTTTGTATGTCTGCTTTTCTGTCCTAGGTTGTTCTCTTTGAAGGATGGATGCTTGGATTTAAACCTCTTCCGAATGAAATTGTGAAAGCAGTGGACCCTCAGGTGAGTTTCTGAGATTACCATATTATCTGAATTGTTTGTTTTTACTTCAGTATGACTTGAATTATTTTTTCTTCTTCTTCAGCTTGAGGTGGTTAATAAGAACCTTGAGGCATACTATGATGCATGGGACAGGTTCATTGAGTCATGGATTGTCATAAAAATAAAGGAGCCTAACTGTGTATACCAGTGGAGACTGCAGGTTATTATCATATTTATCTGGTGTCACAGTATGCGGAAGAGGCCATGATTTGCAATTTTCTGATGTTGTTTGGATTTGCAGGCAGAACTAGCTATGAGAGCAGATGGAAAACCAGGAATGTCTAATGAGGAGGTGTGGTTCTCACATAGCTATTCATTCATTATAATGACCTCATGTTCCTAATCAGATAATTTGTTAGCGCCTTACTGATTGTCAAACAAAGTAGAGTGCTTTAGCTTTGTGATCCTACATTGCCAAATCAAAGCTTGCCACCAAATAGGAACAACTCTTTCTAAGTTCCCAGCTGTGAGCTGTAACCAAACTGGATAGTGCATCACTCAAATCAGGATAGTTGAGTAAAAATTTATAGGGATGCAAAAGTACTTACTACTCAGTGCTACCACTCCATCTGAGAATTGGACAAGAAGTTATCTGTTACTAAATCATATTGGATTGACTGGTGTAATCTTCAGCAAACCATTTTATGCCATTTGTTGAATTTTCTCTGAATCGTGTATGCATTTATCCATTGATTATGTTCTTTCCAATGCTGTTGATTAACTATGGTACCATGAAATCTGGCCATTCTTGCAGGTCATGGATTTTGTATCACGCTATCTACCAGCATACCACGCATATTTGCCGACGCTATATAAAGAGGGACCAAATGGTGCAAAGCAAGACCACCTGCTGGTCATCGACATAGACGAAGAGAGGAGTCCCTATCTGGGGTAGTTGAGTCCTGAATGTACAAGCAGAAACGGATTTTTTTGACCCCGTGGTGGAGCTTGGGATCTCTGATCTTTCTGAGACCACTTATGTCAAGCAAGCACCACTGGCCTCTTGTTTCCTATGGCTCAAAGAAATCCTAAACTGAAATCCTAAACGTGTAAATTTAATGTATATGAAATTTTGCTATCTATTTAAGGAAACTGGCATTCCATTTTTCTTCCAATGCTACCCAATTGACCAATTAATTTGCTAATTTGTTTTGGATTGTACCTTTTGCTAAGTTCATTCGAGGTTTTTTTTTATGCATTCCGCATTACTTGCATCAGGTGAGATAACTTGGATCTCTGAGGGTGGTGAACGGAGGCATAATTCTGTAAATAGGCATTCACATGATGTGCTCGTCAAATGTATACCACTTTCACGGTTTCATCTATGTTTGCATATGCTGGAGTAAGCGACTTTAACGTTTATTTGTGCAGACATGACAGCATCCGTTGTAGTCTAGCTGGTTAGGATACTCGGCTCTCACCCGAGAGACCCGGGTTCGAGTCCCGGCAACGGAAACTCCTTTTTTTTTTCACAGTACGGTCTACCTCCTCTCTTTTCCCTCGCAATTCGTTTTTACCGTTTCTGCCTTTGTTAGTACTCGTCTTATACTTTCAAGTTTCAACAAAAGTTGTGAAAACGTATGATGAATTTATTCACGTCCATTTTTTTCACAGTACGGTCTACCTCCTCTCTTTTCCCTCGCAATTCGTTTTTACCGTTTCTGCCTTTGTTAGTACTCGTCTTATACTTTCAAGTTTCAACAAAAGTTGTGAAAACGTATGATGAATTTATTCACACTACTACACACAGCCTCATCACAGACGGTTCGAATCGTCATCACGCAACGGTTTCCGAACCGCTCAAAAAGTTCGTCAGGATATTGAATATGTTATCACAAACGGTTCAAAATAAATCAGTGATACGAATATCACTGACGGTTCATAACTAAAACCGTGCAGTGATAGTAGTTATCACGATCGGTTCTACTTCCAACCGCTGCGTGATTGTATATTTTCACTGAGCGGTTTCAACAAGAAGCGCTCGTGATAATTATTATCACGCAGCATTCTTGTTCGTAAATGCTCGTGATGAGTTTTCCTGAGCGGTTCTTGTTTAGAACCGTCGTGATAGCGTTTTCTTGCAAAAAAACAAAATGGCCGCTAAAACTTGGAGGTGTTTTAAGGCCCTAAACGACCTTTTTGGGGTTTTCACTTTGTCTGGAGCCTTCCGAGCCTCGCGAATGAATCGACATGGACTTATGGATTTTCGGATTGAACTTTTTGTTACCTTTCCAACGAGTCAAAGAACGTCGCAATCGGAGTTCGTATGCAAAAGTTATGGCGCTTTTCTTAGGACAAGGCGCGATCTACCATCTATATTTTAGCCCAAACCAAATAACTCAACATGAACTAGCATCACCCACATCACAGTAGCATCAACTCAATCACAGAGCAAAGGGGGGAGTAGAGAGAGTGAGGTCGTGGGAGGCCGGGGCGACGAAGTGGAGGAGGCCGAGGGCGACGAGGTCGTGGGAGGCCGGGGCGAGGTGGAGGAGGCCGGGGCAACGCTTCAGAGGAGGCCGATGACGATGAAGCCGGTGACAATGAGGCCGGGGCGACGAAGTGGAGGAGGCCGAGGGCGACGAGGTCGTGGGAGGCCGGGGCGAGGTGGAGGAGGCCGGGGCGACGCTTCAGAGGAGGCCGATGACGATGAAGCCGGTGACAATGAGGCCGGGGCGAGTTGGAGGAGGCCATGGGGGACAAGCTCAGGGGAGGCCGGGGCACATGGTGTGAGGAGGAGATGGAGCTATGAGAGGTGTTTCGGCAGAGGAGGAGAGACGGTTATATAAAGCGAGTTTCAGCAGCCCGCCCATTATTTCCAAATTTTCGTTTCCCACCCAACAATCAGAGACGGTTCTTGTTAAGAACTGTCTGTGATACGTAACTATCACAGACGGTTCTAGTTCCAAACCGTCTGTGATAACGGTGATTATCACAGACGGTTTGTTAATAGAACCGCTTAGATAATTCATGCAGTTCTATTCATCAACCGTCAGGATAGATGACTATCACGACGGTTCTAAAAATACCGTCTGTGATAGTCGGCTCTGCGCCACCGCAGTTCGACGATTTACCCAACGAGCGGTTCCAAAGGAACCGTCTGTGATGGGGCGTCTACTATAGCTTGTTTTGTAGTAGTGTCACGTCACATCAACACGAGAGATTTTTGGGCGTAATCCATTTACATCGGTATCGGTATTGGTTTAGGAAAAAGTTCATTTTACAACATTGAACTGTCATGTTTGTCTAATTTTCAACATCTAACTACGAAACCGAGTAACTATCAACCCTTAGTTGTCAAAACTGAATATATTACCCCTGAGACCGAAACTACCTTCGTTTCACTAGTATGACATCTACGCATACAATTTTCATTAACATGGCGTCCACCTCGACATTCACGTCAAGGTCCACATCACCCTTCTTCTTCCGATTTTTTTATTAATTAACTTTTTATTAATTTTATTTTAAAGTTAACTCCCGATGAACTTCATTTTCAATTCTGACCATTTTGGTTAAGTCACCATCAATGGCGTGACAAAACAACACTGTCACGCCAATCCGTATCTGGGCAAGCTTTTGTCACGCCACGACCAGTGGCGTGACAGTGTGGTTTGGTCACGCCACGACCAGTGACGTGACAAAAAGTGCTATTTAGCGGACTTATCCTATGGCGTGACAAAATATTGTCACGCTATAGGTGGTGGCGTGACCAAATAAGTCAGAATTAGAAATAAAATTCGTTGGGGTTAACTTTAAAATAAAATTTTAAAAATGATTAATTAATAAAAAAAGTTCTCTTCCTCCTATTTCTTCCTCCCATTCTCTTTCTCAGTCCACACCCTAGTACAACATCTACACCGCCATTGTCGCGTCCCCATATGCCATCATGTTCCTATGCCTCCTCTCGTTCCACTCCCTCTTGCATATTGCCTCTGCGCATGTGCAGGGCCTAGTCCATTGCGCCAATCTTCGGGAGGGCAACCTCCTCGCCGACGCCTCCACGCTCGTCGAACGCCACCACGCGGCAGGACCGCGCAAGTGCGATCTCCTTCGCCTCGTCGCCGCCTCCGTCCGCTCTGCGTGCCACGACGCCACGGTCCGCCTCTCACGCTAGGATAAGTCTTCCTCCCACCTCGCTGGTGAGGTTGCCTACCTCGACGTCCTCCCCACCGTCTCCTAGCGCATCCTCGTGGACGTTGACTTCCGATCCGAGTTCAAGGTTGCGTGGCCCACCGAGGCCTTCCGCGCCATGCTGCAGCGGTTGCCGTCGATGTTCATTAGGAGGGAGGGCCACCTGCGCCTCCTCATGGTCGCGGCCGCCGACTACGCGCGCGCCACCCTCAAGAAATACGACCTCCACCTCCCGCCCTAGGGCAAGCCTGAGTATATGCGCACCAAGTGGTTTCCCTCGTACTAGCGCAAGGTTCCTCCTTCGCCGCTGGACACCTCCGCCGATGAGCTCGCCGACAACGGCGAGGGAGGTGGAAGTGGACTACTGGACTTAGTGCTTAATTAAGGACTTGTCTTTAGTTGATTTTTCATTTTTCATTTCTCGTCTCTACTTCAGGAATTTGCAGCGTGGTCCTTGGGTAGGGACTGTGGTCGAGGGAGGTAGGTGTAACATCCCTATTTTCCTAAGTTTTTGAAATTTTTTGAAAACTTTAAAAGTGAACCATTTGGTTTTATTAATTTGCCAAAGCTTAACTCGTAATTTAGAATTTTAAAAGCAGTTTAATTTGACTTAATTAAAACTTGAACTAATTAAAGTTGGTTTAGTTGAGTTTTGTTGGTTTTTAATTTGGTTTTTCCTTTGGCCTTATGTTAAAAATAATTAATTGCAAAAACTAAAAGCAATAGTTAAGCTAAAAATATTTTTACTAAGTCCTAAATAATTCAAGAGATTTCTGTGAATTTTCCTAGAATTTTTGGATGGCTTAAGCTATTTTCTAAAATTGCTTTTGCTTTCCTAGCATTTCTTTATTAGGAAATGCTTTTCTTTTTCCCCCCCTTGGCTTGGGCCGAATCCTTCCCGGCCCATCCTCCTTTTTCATGGCCTGTCTCCTCCGGCCGCGCTCAAGACGCCTGAAGATTCTCCTACTCTCAGACACCGTCCGTCGGAATCGGACGGCTCGCGTCGCTCGCGCCTCCGCTCTCTTGTCATCATTGGCGTGCAGGGCCCGCTTTGTCGGCCGCTTGCCCGGGTTGTCCCCTACCTCTGTCGCTGGCCCGGGTTGCCTCGCCTTGAATCTTGTTAGTGCCACACCGCCTCGCCGCCTCCTAGCCCCTACTTGTCTTGCTTTGGTCGGCAAGGCCCCGCCTCCGCCAAGGCCAGACGCCCTCTTTTGCCCCCTCCTCCGCGGATTTTGCCGAGCCCGTCGCCGCCCGCCATTAAAGCCGCCGCGGTGAGCTCTCCCTTCTCCTCCTCCAGGCCCCCCCGTCGCCTATTTAAGTGCGCATCAGGACCGCCTCCCTCTCCTCTCTCTTTCCCCCTCACTCACTCTTCCTCTCCCCTCCGTGCTCGCCGGAATCGAAGCTTTCGTCACCACCGGCCGTGAAGCTTCCGCCGCACCCGTTGCCGCCGTCGAGCCTCCTCTGCCGCTGTCACCACCGCCTCCGGATCGCTAGTGCATGGCGCACTGGCTTGACCTCCCGATCCTCGAGCCTCGTTGAGCTTAAATCCGCACCTAGAGCCGCCACCTCCGCCGCTTCCCGCCTCTCGCTTGGCCTCTCGTCGCCGCCGCGTCCTCGCTGCCGTCGACCAAGATCTTCTTCTTGTTGGTGCCCTCGCTGCCGGGCCACAGGTGCCGTTCACGGCGATGATTGGAGAGCGCCGCCCGCGGGTCTGACGTGGTTGCAGTGCCACCTCGGCGCCCGTGGCGCCATCAAGACCGCGTCACCCCCCACGTGGCGTGGCTGCCCGTCAAGAGTCCGAGTGGATTTTCTTTGATTTCCTTTAGGAAAATAATTCCAGAAATCAGGAAAATTCCTTCTTCTTGATTTTATGCATTTTCCTATCTTCTTTTGGCCATAACTTCCTCATTTGAACTCCGATTCAAGTGATTCAAATTTCTAAATTCATATAAATTCCTTGCCTTCCTGTTAGTAATTATTTAGTATTTATTTGGATTTTATTTGGAGTTGTTTTATTAATTTAGCTTTGTTCATACAGATAGGTTCTGCTTTTTAAGATTTCGGAAATTCGATGACCAAGCACCTCTACTCTTCAATGAAGGCAAGCCATAGACCTTTGATCATATTGAACCCATCTTTATAAAAAGTATATTGTTTTATATAAACATGCATTACTAATATTATAATAAATGGTTTCGGGTTTAGTTAATTACCTAATCGCCATATGCCTCCTTGATAAATTGCAATCGACATGTATCCTTGAATGACATAACTCCTTAGACACCTTAGGATGGTTAATTACTAGTTGGAAATTATTGTAATACCAACATGGGTATCGTGTTTGCTTAGCCATGCTTTGGTAGACGTCGGTCTCGCTTGGAATCATTCAATATGAGTTTACCCCCAGCACACCGATTCGTGGCTTGTGTAGTAGCGGCCAGTGTTGCTGATTAAAATAAAGTGTGGTCCTGTGTGAGACCACGACATTTGTTGTCACCTTACTAAAATTTGTGGTGCCATGACTAGGGTGGTCCTCTGGCTGGGTTGAACCCAACATGATGAATATGACTAAAGGAAATTATGGAACTGTGGCGGAGCCACTTTTGTTAAAAGATGTTGTGCCATGACTAGGGTGGTCATTTGGCCAGGTTGAACGAAAATGATTTATGCTTGGACGAGTGGGTGGTGGGAAAAGGTGGGTGCCATAACACACACTTGGAATGTGGAACCGTCTCGTCTGAGCAACCAACTAAGGACTTAACCTTGAACCATTAATCTGGGCCTCAACCGCACAACCACATGTCTAGATTGGGATAGACTTGGTGACTAATTAGCAATGTCTTGGTTCGGTTTGCTTTTGGTTGGGAACAGCGCAAGAGGGGCCGATGGAGGCTAAACCTTAGAGAAATGAATCGAGTCAAAAGCAGAACTTTGTAAAAGCCTTGTCACGTGTTTCTAGGCTGCTTACCTAAGGTAGTGGCGGTGGCATAGATATATGCTTAGAACAAACTAGAGAAATAGTGTCTTGTGGGTCAAGCTGCATAACCTCTCGCAGAGTGTAAAACTATTGAATAGCCGTGTCCCCGGTTATGGACATGCACAGTGATTTCACGCAAGGGGTAGAACTTTTGTCGAAAATATTGGAATGGTTTGGTCGAATCTTGTAGATGGTTGATGGTTGGAAAGTGAACAGGGTGTTCGCTAGTTGTTTCAAAGAAAATTGCTTATTTATGTATTAGTCTTTTAAACTATGCTTTGCAATCTACTTATTGTATTTAATGTCAAATATTGCTTTCCGCAAAGTAGCCAGAAAGCTATCCTTGTCAAGCCTTGCATAAATATTACTTGCATACATTTCTCTATGACTTGCTGAGTACATTCAAAGTACTCATGGCCTTGCACCCTCTGTTTAAATCAGCAGAGGAGGGTGAACCAATGAACTCAGAGTTCTATGAAGAAGACTTCTTTGAAGACTATGCGAATTAGGTCGCGTCCCTCACTCGATTGCCGGTGGGCATATTGGGTGACCTCCACCAAATGTTTTGTTCTCCGCTGCAAGTTTACTCTGTTTTCTTTAGCCCTGTGTGGCAACCGTTGTAAGACTTGACCATAAGGTCTCTTTTGCTTAATATTATTAATTTGTCTGCTTCATCTATAGTTTGGTTGTGTGGATATGATTACACCAATGTTGCAACTGTGTGAGCTAGCTACTGATCATGGGACTAGTTCAGAATACACAGAGGGTCCTGGGGTTGCATACCCGGGGTCCCAACAGTAGGCGGCGCGGCTCACGGCCAAGGGAGGCGACGACGCGGTTGTCGACCGGTGGAGGGAGCTAGAGAGTAGGAGGACAAAGAGGACAAAGAGGATGCGGTGGATGCCATGTTGGCCAAATGATTGACACGTAGGTGACAACTTAGCCCAATAGTGACATCACGTCAAACAAAACCACCCCAGTTTGGGTTAAAGGGGGTAAATTAAATGACATTGACACTTCAGGGTTTATGGTTACCCGATTTCGTAGTTGGAGGTTGAAAATTAGACAAACTTGACAGTTCAAGGTTGTAAAATAGACCTATTCCAAATGGTTTAATGGGTTTCGTTCAAATGGGTTGTAGTCAGGTCCATGGATTTGGATTGCATGCCTGTGCAAAGCCCATTTCGGTGTAATTAGGTCCCATGTCAGGGGTTTAACTTAACATTGTCATGGTTATATTAGGATTTAGGGAATGGTAGAAGATACAGAGCCGCCGCCAAGAATCCTAGCCATTGGCCGCAACTCCATCATCCCTCCATTGGTCTGTCTCCTCTCTTCTCTGGCGTTCTTGCTAGCATTGAGTGGGTCAGGACCATTGATTTTTTTTTTCAGAAGCAACTTTAGTTTCTTCTATTTTTTCTTTATAGATTAAACTTTCTAGTTTTTTTCTTCTCTGGCGAGTTCTTACCTGGATTTTATTTACTCATAACGGGTTTCATCGAACCGACTCACCTGGATGACGACAGCGACACCTACGCCAAAAATCAACACCAAGTTGAAAAAGGGTGCAAATAAATCACCTCTGATTTCCTTTCAATGAACAACATCGCTTCCGAGGAGTAGGTCCTACACATTAATGTAGATCATCGATAATCTACTTCTCATTGCCATGTTTGTCGGCAACAAAGACACTGTTGCAAGATACATAGTCGATGGAGAAGAAGATAAAAAATTCTAGCACATTCATCGACTCAAGGACTTGATGGTGACATGTTGTTCATCTACAATTTTCAATGTAAAAGTTGGGCTTCCCACTGCCGTGTTTATCGGCAACAAAGACATGCACTGTTGCAAGATACATAGTTCATGGAGAAGAAGATAAAAAAAGTCCAGCACATTCATCGACTCAAGGACTTGATGGTGACATGTTGTTCATCTACAATTTTCAATGTAAAAGTTGGGTACCTATGTACTTTACCCATTGAGGTATTAATATGTTGGTGAGTTAGTATTAGAGTCCAACAAAGAGTTGTATAGAGTCTAATTATATCCATTTGGACTATAAATAAAGGGTGTGGATGTCCCGTGGGACGTGGGACTACACACGATTATTCTTGAAATTCTACATGGTATTAGAGCCTAACCCTAATCCCTAGACTTACCTCAGATTTAATCCGTCGCCGCCGCTCGTCCACCACTGATCCATCCAGATCTTCCTCCCCCGCTCGGGCTAGGCCGCTTCTGTGCCTTGTGGGCGTGTGAGCCCCCGCCACTACTCGGGTAGCCACCGCCGCTTGTGCCGCCCGACACCGCTCATGACCTGCGTCTCTAGGGCGCACACGAGGGTCACCACTGCCGCACCTCACTGGTGTGAGCTGGGGACGCTGTCGTCTCCTCTGGGGCATGCGCTGGGGTGCTGCTACTGAGGAAGAAGGGGTGTTGTCGCCGATGAGGAAGAAGGGAGAGGAGGAGGAAATAACAAAGGAAGTCGGGCGATTCGTCGGCCGAAGAAGAAGGGAAGACCTCGGTTGAAGACAAAAGAAGGGAGTCAAAGAGAGAATAAGGGAGAATAAAAAGGTTATCTATTTGATTTTTTTGATGTTACTACTTTGCATGATTTGGGTAACCGTGAAGACAATCATCGAGGTTCTGTAGAGCATTGATGCGTGAAAGATTCCGTTGATCATGGGAGATACACGGGAAATATCGTGGTAGTGATTGGCATTGCTCTAGCTGTTTGAGAAGATGACCCCTGATGAGATTGAAACTGCGGGGAAGAAGGAAGAAGAAGCCTTAATGAGGGTGGTAGAATAGAAGAAGAAGGTAGTTGTTGAGACTCCTTCTCCGCTGGTCACACAAGGTGACATGAGAAGCGTGTTACATGACCTCTTTACGATGGGTATGATAGGTTCGAGGGCTGGTGCAGGGTGATATGAATTAAAAATAGAGCTGATGCCGAATGATGTAAAGTTAGAAGGGAGTAAGAATTACCTGAGTTAGGATAGAAGGGCTCAACTAATTCTAAGGACGAAGGGGGTGGGGCACTACTTGTGGGAGACTTGTGTTGAGCCTGTGGACAAGGTGAACATGGATTGGAGGGTGTGGAACACCACCAACTATGTGGTGGTGGCTTGGTTGCTAACTTTGACGTCTCCATCCATCGCTCGGATGGTGGAGATGATGCAGAGTGTACTGACAATTTGGATAACGCTGAGCAACATGTACTCTAGGGCAGAAAATGTGATGATGATGGTGGAGATCCAAGGCAAGGTGGAGGTCCTGCGCTAGGATGAGAAGACCATCAAGGAGTATGCTAGTAAACTGCAACAACTATAGGCAGATTTAGATCAATGCGATCCAATGTAGTTAACATGTGCTGGTGATATTAAGGTTGGCAGGGTGTGGTTGCAACGCGAACGGGTTACACATCTTTCTAAAGGGACTAAACCCAAAGTTTGAGAATAGGAGGACTGTCATGTTTCATTTGTCAAACTTGCCTATTATGGTCATGTAGGAAGCTATTTCGGCTATGGTACAAGAGGAGATTCAACTACGAGTAATGAGGGACAATAACCCTATTAGGTATGTACATGCCATATCCGATGATAGGGAGTGCTACAATAGTGGGTGAGAGGATATCTGAGCCGTGCTTGTCCTTCTCCACGAAATGGAGGTCGTGGTGGTCATGAAGGCCGAATTGGAGATTATAGAGGTCGAGGAAGGGGCCGAATTGGCCCCAGGGCGAATATGGCCCTCACAAAGGAGAGCACATCCATTACTCTAACAAGCGAGCATGCTATGAGATGGGAGAAGTGGAAGTAGGGAAAGGCATTGGAGACTCCTCATGATTCCACTACAACAACTGCCACCCTCCTTTGGTAGCTTTGTTAGCTGGCTAGATTCTCTAAGTTGAATTAGTCCCTGTTTGGGTTGTAGTTCCCTCCGTTTTGTACATGTTCCCTTTATTATTTAATATATATTTCTGTCAGGGCCTCCCCTACATTTCCTTTAGAAAACACTTTGCCAACTACGCCCACATGGGCGAAGGTACTTAGGAACAAGCACTTGCATCCACATATAAGTGGTCTTATATTGATTGGATCATACATTCAGGGGCCTCTAAGCATGTCACAGGTTCACTTGGTGTATTTGCATCTTACACTCCATATACTCATTCTAAAACTGTCCAAACAACTAATAGAACCTCCCAGCTTATTCAGGGTGTAGGATCTATAGAGTGCACACCATCCATGGCTTTATCCTCCATTTTGCATGTTCCCTCATTTTCAGTCAACATTCTTTCAGTTAGTTCTATCATTGACCAATTCAAATGCACTGTCTTATTTGATAAGGATTTGTGTTTGTTTAAGGAGAAGAGAATTGGGAAGATGATTGGGACTGGAATAAGGTGTAGTGGATTGTGATACATTGATCAGGTTGATGTGGCATTGGTTGCGGCTACATGAGGAGTTGAGGGAGATGTTCTGTTACATCATTGTTGCTTGGGACATCCGTTATTTGAGTTTAAGTCGATTGTACCCGGATTTGTTCAATAAAGTAGACAAGAGCAAACTTGTATGTGATGCTTGCGAGTTTGGAAAGCATACACGGTCTATATATAGTAGCACTGGTCTCGGAGTCACTAACCTTTTATATTAACACATTTTGATGTTTGGGGTTCATGCTCAGTTACTTCTGTGAGTGGTTTTAAGTGGTTTGTCATATTTATTTATTGTTATACTTGTTTGACTTGGATTTATATTATGAAGCACAAGAGCGGCATCCTTTGGTGTTTTTAGGACTTCCATATATTGGTTGCTACTAAGTTTGATGCAAAGGTTTGGATTCTTTGAACAGACATTGGAACTGAGTATGTTAACAAGGAGTTTGCAATGTATGTCTCACAGGCAGGGATAGTTCATCAAACTACTTGCCAAGGAACCCCACCTCAGAATGGAGTGGCTAAAAGAAAGAACTGATATTTGTTAGAGGTCGTTCACTCATGTTTCAGATGAATATGCCAAAGGGATTGTGGAGCGAGGTAGTGATGATGGTAGTGTATGTCATCAATGGTATGCCGCTTCGAATACTTGGGATGAAGTCTCTAGCTGAACTTCTTTTGGGTCAGCGGGAGTTCAAGGTGCTTCCCAAGGTGTTTGGATGTGGGTGCTTTGTATGGGATCACCGACTAGCGGTGGGCAAGCGGGATCCGTAGGCAATGAAGTATATCTTTATAGGTTATTCATCAATTTAGAAGGGCTATAGATGCTGGAACCCAGTTGAGGGAAGGTTGTTCGTGAGTATGGATGTGATATTCAGGGAGTTTAAGTCGTACTACACGAGTGGAGGTACTCTTGGTTAGTTTTTAGAGGAGTTCTCTCCCATCACTGAGGGTGACAGTCGAGAGGGGGAGTACAAGGAGAATGGTAGTTAACGAGAAGAAGTCATTATGGGGATAATTCCATGCCTGATCCTAACGAAATATGCGAGCGATGTGATAGCCCCAAAAGAATTAAAGGTTTATTAGCGAAGGCGATTTGGGAAATAGGGAGAGAAGCAGAGGGATAAGCAGTCAACACTTGAGCCGATGGAGCTACAAGCATTGGTAAAGGAGCAACCGGAATAGCCACAACCTGAACAACCGGCCTTTCTAGTTGATTCAGTCCCAAATCCCTCCTCAGGTCTCTCTCCATCAAGCCCTTGCCTCCCCCTGGGGCGAGCGGTAATGTTCCCTATGATGACTCTCATGTAGAGTTACCCTTGCACAACGTATATTTACCCCATGCCGGAAAGCCTCTAGTCCAATATGGCTTTTAGCATTATATTGCAAATTTCATCTCATATTCACATATCTCACCTACATACAAAGCATTCATTGCATCTTTTTAGACAATGCATGTTCCAAAGGATTGGTGAGTTGCTAAGCAGTATCCTAAGTGGAAGGATACTATGAAAGAGGAGCTTAGTGCACTTCAGAATAACAAGACATGGGATCCTGTTCCATTTCAAGTAGGAAAGAGGGCAGTAGGATGCAAATGGGTGTTTATGATTAAGCAAACTCCTGGAGGCAAGATAGAGATATACAAGGTATGGTTGGTTGCAAAATGTTATAGTCAAACATATGGGATAGAGATAGACTATGATGAGACCTTTGCATCGGTGGTTAAGATGAGTATAGTAAGAGCGTTGATCTCCTGTGCAACTAAAATTGGATGGCCTCTACATTAGTTAGATGTAAAGAATGCTTTTCTACATGGTGATTTACAAGAGGATGTATACATGGGTATTCCTGCAGGTATTGAGAATAGACAGACTGATGGGAATGTGTGTAAATTCAAGAAGTCTTTATACGGTCTGAAGTAGTCTCCATGGGCGTGGTTTGATATATTCAGGAGTGCAGCCTGTAGTATGGGCTATTCTCGGTGCAATAGGAATCATACTATGTTTTATAGGCATAGAGGACCGCATATCACCATATTGACAATTTATGTTGACGATATTGTGATCGCGTGGGCAATGGAGCAAGAGTTGCTGCATTAGTTGTTGGCACTTTACGATTAGCTTTACCTTCAAGATTAGTTATGGAATTAAATAATTGTTATTATGTTCATGCCTTAAACAAAAACATTATTTTTGCTTCATGTTTAGGAGCAGAAGGTTGTGAGTTCATAATAAAGAACAATTGTTGTTCAATTTATTTTGATGATATGTTTTATGGTCATACTCCATTGGTGAATGGATTATATGTTTAAATCTTGAAGATGTGTCTGTATATAAAATTAATGCTAAGAGGTTTCGACCTAATGATTTGAATCCCACTTTTATTTGGCATTGTCATCTAGGTCATACAAATGAGAAGCACATGATGAAGCTCTATAAAGATGGTCTTCTAAACTCATTTGATTTGGAATCATTTGAAACATGTGAATCTTGTTTACTTGGCAAAATGACAAATACACCTTTCACAGGTATAGGTGAGAGGGCAAGTGACTTATTGACCCTTGTACATACGGATGTATGTGGACCAATGAGCACTTCGGTCAGAGGTGATTTTCAGTACTCCTGTAACATCCCGGTTTTTCTGAGTCTTTTTGAAGTTTTCAAAATAAAAAGAACCATTTGGTTTTGATGAGAGTTCAAAAGCTTAACTGGAGATTTCAGAATTAAGTTGTTTAAAATGACTAAATCAAACTTCAACTAATTCAAAGTTGGTTTGTTTTGAGTTGTTGGAGTCCTCTGGTGTTGTTTCCCCTCTCCTTTGTTCGTTCCGTGTTCCTCTCGGCCCAGCCCTTTCTTCCTCAGGCCTCCCCTTCCCTTGGACCTCCCTTGTGGTTTATACCTTTCTCTCGGTTTAGACCTCCCTAGTGGTTTAGACATCCCTTGTGGTTTAGACCTCTCTCTCGTTTGGACTTCTCCTTCGATCCAGACCTCCTTTCGTTTGGATCTAAGGGTCTGGACCAACTTTCGTTTGGATTTGAGGGTCTAGACCTCCTTCTCGTTTGGACTTCCCCCTCTGTCCAGACCTCCCTCCCGTTTGGACCTCCCTCTTAGGCCAAGACCTCCCGGGTAGTCCTTGGCGACCACCCCTTGGTCAAGACCACCCTTCTGGTCTTTTTGCAAAGACCACCCTCTCCTCTTTTGTCCTCTAGTCGCGACCTTCCCTTGGAGTCGCGACCTCTTCCTTTGTCCTATAGCCGCGACCTCCCCTTGGAGTTGCGACCTCTTCTTTTGTCCTATAGTCGTGACCTCCCCTTGGTCACGTGCACCCCTTTGGTCACAACCTCCTCCTTGGTTTGACCACCCTTTTTAGCTTTGACCAGGCCCCACCTGTCAGTCCTGCTCACCTTCTCCTTTCTCTCGTTGTGTCACTGCTGATATATTTGTCCTTGCACATTAAATGATGTTGTGTCGCATTTAATGTTGTCACTTCTGCAGCACCTGCTCCCATTATCTCCTTCACCTGCTCGGCATGCTTTGTCTTGTCACACGTGCCCTTGATGGTGTGCACCTCTGAGTCCTCCAGTGACTCTTCTATGGCTATATAAGCCTAAACAACCCTCTTTCATCACATTTTTCCAATTCTCTTGCTCTTGCCCAGCCCCTCCGTGCTTCAAGTTACGCCAAGGAGTCTGCTGAAGTTTGCACCTTCTTCAACCACCTCGTCGCCAAGAAGTTCACCGAAGCACCGCACCGTCTTCGCCGCCATCGTTGTCCTCCTCCAGTCTCCTCTGGCCTCTCTCTCTCTCTCTGTCCTGGTGAGTTTCTCCATGCCCTGTTCCTTTCCCTTGTTCCTACGACTACGCTATGTAGTCAGATTCGCTCGACGACTGTTGCCTAGTCGATCCTCGTAGTCCTCGTACGACCACGTTGAGTAGTCGTATTGTCCTCAGGACCTCCTCCTTTGGGCCTCCTCCTTTGGACCTCCTGTCCTCAGGTCCGCCTCCTTTGGACCTCCTCAGGATCTCCTCCTTTGGACCTCCTTAGGACTTTCTGTCCTCAGGACCTCCTCCTTTGGACCTCCTCCCGACCAGTTGGACCTCCTTCCAACTAGTCGAGCCTCCTCCTGAGGGCCCCCTTTCCTAGTTCCGTTCCTTGATGTTGGTTTTAGTTTGGTTTGGTTTGTTTTGGAGTTCCTTTGGTTTTTGTTTAGTCTTTGTTTGATTTGGCTTCATTTTCACGTGTAGATTTCGACGACTCCGGAGAGCCCGAGTACTTAGAAGAAGACCCTCAAGCTTTCAAACAAGACAAGTTACACCCTTGATCATATTGAACCCAGTATCTCGAATTATTTAAGTTCTGTTTCAAATTATTACTACATGCTTATTTCAATTCAAGTAATTTAAATCCCTATTTTAACTTCATAGTTATTCCTAATTTCTTTGTACATCCGAACTTGATTATTGATCTGATCACCCCTTGTCACCTTAGTAAGAGCTAGTTGGTACATTAGTATGAACTAGCATGTTGCAAAACTCAGTGCTTAGTCAAGCTTAGACAAAAAATCTTGATTTGGGAGTTTACTGCCAAAAGACCAATGTTGTCTAAATGTTTTAATCCATGACATTGGGTTGTCATGGTAGTTTGTAAAGGTTTTTGAAAAGCAAAGAAAAAGAAAAATTGGTTTGGACTTGGGGCGAACTGGCTGTTTGGATGGGTGCATCTTCATGCACAAGATCGATCCATTTCTATGGTCGATGCCCAGGGTTCTGTGGAAGTCGCCTAGGTCAGTTAAGGACCGGTCTTCGAGTGTATTTTGCCCTGCCTCACCGTGCAACCACATGTCCTAAATGGGAAGGATCTGGCTGACTAATTTACAATGTTCCACCGTGGTTGTTCCATCCGGTTGTGTGGGTGGTCTTTCATGACCTACGTACATGCATTCCCACTGGCGTAAGAGGGGGCTCAAATCCTGTGGGTTGCAGCCCAAAGGGAGCGAAACCTTAGCGAGGGGGAACTGCGGTGGAATGGTGCATTGTAAAGGCCTTGTCACGTGCTCTAGACCACTTATCTACGGTAGTGAGTGGTGGTATCGACGGATGCCAAACAAACTAGAGAAGTCGTGTCTTGCGGGTAAAGATGTACACCTTTGCAGAGTGTAAAACTATTCGAATAGCCGTGTCCGCGGTCAAGGACATGCTGGCAAAGCTGCTCCAAGTTAGATGTTGGTTTTGTTTTCACAATGCTTTATGAAATGGTTTTGGATGTCTATCCAAATGGGTATCGGGTAGGGAGCCTTGTGATAGGAGGGTATCCTTCACCACTTGTTGATGAATGTTATCCAACTATAAAACTAATTTAGAAAATGAATTTTAGTTAT
The DNA here is from genome assembly GCA_036346405.1 of Phyllostachys edulis. Classification (NCBI taxonomy): domain Eukaryota; kingdom Viridiplantae; phylum Streptophyta; class Magnoliopsida; order Poales; family Poaceae; genus Phyllostachys; species Phyllostachys edulis. Next base: position 46,970,222 of record CM070546.1, on the reverse strand, counting down.
TGTATAATTGCCTTGGAACTTAGTACATGCATATGGAAAGAAACTTGGCTTTATGCAAAGACAACCCTATAAGACCTCTTTTGATATATCCTTGTAGGCATGCATCTAATCTGTTAATTGACGGGTGTGACTTGCGAGCACGGTTGTTGTGCTCACTCTTGCTTGATCCTGTTGAGCAGGAGATGACGTCTTCGAGGAGCTCGACAACCAGGACGTCTAGGCTGCACCCTCCAGCCGATTGCCTATGGCGAATCGGGTAGTCTACTGCTTTTGTTGGCCGTGGGCCACCCTTGTAATCAACTCTGTTATTATTGTAATAAAGATGCGTTGATGGATGTTACCACTTTTGTTCACTATGTGAGCTAGTTGTTGGTCCTTGGGACTAGCTCGGTTGTGCACAGAGGGTTCAGGACCTCTCGGGTCCGACCGTGTGTTCACGCCTTTGGGTGATCCCGGGTCCGGTCATGACTTTGGGACCTCCCTGAGGTCCGGACTGTCATAGGACCTCCCTTCGAGGTGCTCCTGGAATTGCCCGCGACCTCCCTGAGGCCCGGGTCGTGACAAGAAGTGGTATCAAAGCCATCTCGACTGCAGGTCGTAACCTAGTAGAATGACCGTTAGTTGAAAATTCTAAAACTTATTTTACAACAAGAAAAATAACTTGTTCTCTCCTCATCTGGGTCATCTTTCTATCCTTACCTCCTTCTTGGTATTCCCCCTTACCTTACTCTCTCTCCTCACCATTTTACAATGTCAAATGGATCCTCTTTCCCTGGAAATCTCTATAGGATCAAGCTCTTTGTGATCGAGCACCGGATGCCCTAGGAAGATTCGTGCAGATGGTTCAGACCCGCATCACACAAGTCTGTTGGGAGCCACTCTCGTGGGAATAACCAGTGTGTTTAGATGCCATGCTAGGTAGCTTTGGAGAATATTTGGTAAGACTGATTTTGGGGATTAAAGATTTTAAGATTCGCCGATGATTATAAGAAGTTCTTGTGAATACTGGAGTATGACGATGGATATGCCTTGATTATGAGTGGATTAAAGAAGGGCAGTTTAGTGGATTATATGGATTGTGCAAGCAGAAGATGATCGTGGAGGAAAGTTTTGATTGATCATGAAGGATATAGGATTATGAGGTACTGATTTGATTACTACGATAAATTGGGTTCTCCTCGAATCTTGAGTTGATTGTATTGTTGGTTGGATTATAGAAATATATCTTGATTGGATTATAGGAATGCAATTGCCGGAAATTGGAGTGTTGAATCATGATTGTTGGATATTGGAATATATGATTGAGGGATACCTTACTGATGTTGGAGTTGGTTAAATTATTTGCTGGATAGATGGTGATAAAATAATTTGGTGGATTAAATCTGAACTTGTGGATTATTTAAGCTTATGTCCAAGAAAGATTTGTGAATTATGTTGTCTTATCAATTGAATGTGAGATTGATTGAATGGTCGGATTTCTAATTAGGTGAACTTAAGATATGTGGATCGGTGGATTTCAACAATAATGAGATTTGGATCTAGCAAAATTGGGAAGACATATCCATGGCTTTTAGCTGCAACCCAATGCATGGTTGTGGACCAGCAGATTGACATCAGTTACCAATTGAAACTACCACTGCAGCTGTCAAAGGTGCACAACATTTCTCCTTCGTGTCACAATGAAGGAAGGGCCTCGGGATACCAGAAGACAAGTTGTTTTTGAAGAGAGCTGATTGAAAGAAGGGAAGTTTCGTCGTCTCTATCCTTCAAGGACAGCATGCAGGATTTACCGAAGACCTCCCGAAGACTTCTTGTAGGCTGCGAGTGTCGAGTAGAATGTTGCATTGCTATTATAGTTTTTTGAAGCTTTTGAGTTGGTTCTTTAATGGGATGTTGTTTTGATCTATCCCCTTTTGATCTTGTTTGTCTCTTCCCTATCCTTGGTCTCCTTTCCTAACCCTCTGGAGTAACCGGCAGATGGTGAACACTTGTTGCTCTAAAGAAAGAATCAAGACCAACCGTAATGTCCTTGAGAATGCTAGTGCCAAAGGAAACCAACGACTGACAGTAGTAACTCTAGAATCTGAATCAGTTTCTTGTCACCCAGACTCAACTAATGCAGCAGATAATGCAGCAAATGAATGCCAACAATGCTTCCTTAGCCGCTGCCCCTGCAACATAGGAAGAGCGCCCCTGCGATGAGTTACCCAAGGTTAAACCACCAGGAGTCCCTCATAGTGATGGCGTAAACCACCTTCTTCCTGAAAGCCGCCACCCATGGAAGTATGTTCCCTGTTATAGATGTGGGGAAACATGACACTTCGCCTACGGATGCCCCCAAAAAGGGAAGCCAAAACAAGAAATTCATTGTGCTAACTGCAATCGCGTCGGACACCATTTCATCAAGTGTTCCAAGAGAAAGGAAACTCAGTATCAAGTCTGCAACTGCTGTGGCAAGGAAGGGCACTTTGTTAAACAATGCCCCTTACAAGCGCTCCTGGTACCACAAGCAACCTCAGCACGGGAGGACAAATTAGAAGAACCTGAGATGCTGCACCAAGCAGCAATCAATTGCTCAAGCTGTGAAGGAGAGGACTGTTTGAAGACAACACTGACCCCTGTAGCACAGCAGTAGTGTGCAAGTTACCAAGCCGCTCCCATTCAAGCCAAGGAAAGCAGGACCATGGTTTCGTATACCCAGCTATCTCAAGAATCAAAGGGACTGAATTTCAACAGAATCAATCCCAAGGCACTCAAACTAGAAGCTACCTGCTGCCAACAGGACAATGATCACATGAGGAAGATGGTAGATCAAGAGCGGAATGTTGCAAGAAACTCCAAGGCTCGTGTAATTCAACCCCAACCCGACCAAGCACCAATGACGACCGCACTCATGACTCCAGGATCAGCACCACGTCCACCAATGCAGATGTTCCGTGACAACCATGGTGGCCAGTCTCAGCAGAAGAAAACATCAGTACAGTGCCACAATTGTCGGGATGTGGGGCATTATGCCAATCAATGCCCCGAAAGGCGTTTAGCACACACCCCGGACGGCCTTCCAAAAGCTACTCTAATTGCGACAATAACACCAGCAGCAAAAATACAAAAGTTTGGGCTTGCCAATGCCCCAAGAAATAGCAGTGAATCACCCGGCCAGCTCTTGCACCCCCAAATCTCCTATTCGAGGCCAGTCTCAGAAGAACCCATCTCACACCACAGGTGTCATGTTCTTCCATTGCCAAGAGATAGGACATTATGCCAATAAATGTCCGAAGAGGCAGCAGATAGTGAATCGATCGTCAATGCGGTTCGATTGAAGCCCTTTCTTGCCGCCTCTTCTCTCCAGTCTCTCCGAATCTCAGGGTCGAGATTCCCTTAAGGGGGGTAGGTTTGTAACATCCCAGTTTTTCTGAGTCTTTTTGAAGTTTTCAAAATAAAAAGAACCATTTGGTTTTGATGAGAGTTCAAAAGCTTAACTGGAGATTTCAGAATTAAGGTGTTTAAAATGACTAAATCAAACTTCAACTAATTCAAAGTGGGTTTGTTTTGAGTTGTTGGAGTTCTCTAGTGTTGTTTCCCCTCTCCTCTGTTCGTTCCGTGTTCCACTCGGCCCAGCCCTTTCTTTCTCAGGCCTCCCCTTCCCTTGGACCTCCCTTATGGTTTATACCTCTATCTCGGTTTAGACCTCCCTGGTGGTTTAGACCTCCCTTGTGGTTTAGACCTCTCTCTCGTTTGAACCTCTCCTTCGATCCAGACCTCCTTTCGTTTGGATCTAAGGGTTCAGACCTCCTTTCATTTGGATCTGAGGGTCTAGACCTCCTTCTCGTTTGGACTTCCCCCTCTGTCCAGGCCTCCCTCCCGTCTGGACCTCCCTCTTAGGCCAAGACCTCCCAGGTGGTCCTTGGCGACCACCCCTTGGTCAAGATCACCTTTCTAGTTTTTTTGCAAAGATCACCCTCTTGGTCTTTCTGCAAAAACGTCCTCTTTTGTCCTCTAGCCGCAACCTCCTCTTTTGTCCTGTAGTCGGGACCTCCCCTTGGAGTCGTGACCTCCTCTTTTGTCCTGTAGTCGCGACCTCCCCTTGGAGTCGCGACCTTCTTTTTTGTCTTATAGCCACGACCTCCCCTTGGAGTCGTGACCTCCTCTTTTGTCCTATAGTCGCGACCTCCCCTTAGTCACGTGCACCCCTTTGGTCACGACCTCCCCCTTAGTTTGACCACCCTTTTTAGCTTTGACCAGGCCCCACCTGTCAGTCATGTTCACGTTCTCCTTCCTCTCGTTGTGTCACTGCTGAGACATTTGTCCTTGCACATTAAATGCTGTTGTGTCGTATTTAATGTTGTCACTTCTGCAGCACCTGCTCCCATCATGTCCTTCACCTGCTCGGCATGCTTTGTCCTGTCACACGTGTCCTTGATCGTGTGCACCTCTGAGTCCTCCAGTGACTCTCCCACGTGATACGGGGGGATGCCCGATCTTCACGACGTAGGATCGATGATAACTTTGGATCTATGCAACCTGACGAACCGATGACGCCAACCGCTGTCAAAACAGCAACCTGCGACAAAAGAATTCGCCCAACCACACGCTCATGATCCCGTCTACCTGATCACACCAAGTAGACGTGTCGCTGCTCCTACAAAACACAAGGATTCACAAGAATGACGGAACAGCACAACAGATTGGAACTACTGGCTAAAGGATTTTTTTTGTGGCTTTTTGTGTATAGGATAGAAAATAAATCTAACTACAGGTAAATTGATCCTACCGTGGCAACCGATGCTCTGATACCAAGATGATACGGGGGATGTCCGATCTTCACGACGTAGGATCGATGATAACTTTGGATCCGTGGCAACCTAACGAACCGATGGCGCCAACCATCACAAAACAAAGAACTCGCGATAAAAGAATTCGCCCAACCACACGCTCGTGATCCCGCTTCACCGATCACACCAAGTAGACGGTGTCCGCTCCTCGCAAAACACAAGGATTCACAAGAACGACGGAACGACATAATAGATTGGAACTCCCTATTCTAGTGAGGACAATATTACTCAAACCCTAAAATCAAGAGTATATTAAAAATCTAAAATATATCGTCTCCTTTTTACATGACGGCGCAACCTCCTTTAATAGCCGGCCAAACCGTGTGCCAAAAAGGCAAGCCGAAGCAAACCCGAAAACGGACTCCAAAGTTTTGGTATTAAACTAATTACATGGCCCGATTGATTGGCTCGGCCAGACTTTGGCTCGGTTTGGTTTCCCTTTTCTACTCACGCGTCTTGGTCACGAGCCGATTCTCTCTTTCTTTCTTTACGTGCATGCATGCATGCATGCACAGCACACATGCTTCATGCATCCTTTTCCCAAAAGCATATCACGTAACATAGATCTTGGTTGATCTAATTAATTAATTGGCTCCTAGATTCTTCTCTTCCTCTTTCCTTCCAACATCTCACGTAGCACACATGCATGCTGCATGCATGTAGGCCTTGCATACTTCTATATGTGTATAACTGTATAAATAAAACATAGAGCTATTAGGCAGTGATACATTCTTATTAGTATGATTAAAATCATTTAAGAACGAGTTCACCTGTGGGTTAATTAATTTAGCCCTTGCTCGTGTAATCAGTCCAATCGGGATGTCCTCATCATCCTTCCCCTCTTGAAAAGGAGTCGTCATCGACTCTGATTGTTCGGATGCACAAGATGAATCCGATTGCTCCTTCCGCGGCTGAACTCCGAATATAAGAAATGATATATATATTCCTTCAGGGCATTCAAAGCGCATCTTCACTTTAGGCTTGTACAGATCATATATACGACTGTATATGATTAAATAAAATAGTAGTAGCTCTGTGTCTCTAAGTATATTAATTAAAGACCGAATCAAATTAGAGTTCACCTGATAATATTTAATGTGGCTCAATAATTCTTTCCAGTCAAATAATATATTTAACTGAAAAGTACTAAGTGTGTCTGTATCTGTATCACCATGGCTATATAAGCCTGAACAACCCTCTTTCATCACATTTTTCCAATTCTCTTGCTCTTGCCCAGCCCCTCCGTGCTTCAAGTTTTGCCAAGGAGTCTGCTGAAGTTTACGCCTTCTTCAACCACCTTGTCGCCAAGAAGTTCGCCGGAGCACCGTGCCGTCTTCGCCGCCGTCATCATCCTCCTCCAGTCTCCTCTGGCCTCTCTCTCTCTCTCTCTGTCCTGGTGAGTTTCTCCGTGACATGTTCCTTTCCCTTGTTCCTACGACTACGTTGTGTAGTTGTATTCATTCCTACGACTGTGCTGCCTAGTCGTATCCTGTTGTAGTCCTCGTATGACCACGTTGAGTAGTCGTACTGTCCTCATGACCTCCTCCTTTGGACCTCCTGTCCTCAGAACCTCCTCCTTTGGACCTCCTCAAGACTTCCTGTCCTCAGGACCTCCTTCGTTGGACCTCCTCTCGACCAGTTGGACCTCCTTCCAACTAGTTGAGCCTCCTCCTGAGAGCCCCCTTTCCTAGTTCCGTTCCTTGCTGTTGGTTTTAGTTTGGTTTGATTTGTTTTGGAGTTCCTTTGGTTTTTGTTTAGTCTTTGTTTGATTTGGCTTCATTTCTACGTGTAGATTTCGACGACTTCGGAGAGCCCGAGTACTCAGAAGAAGACCCTCAAGCTTTCAAACAAGGCAAGTTACACCCTTGATCATATTGAACCCATTATCTCAAATTATTTAAGTTCTGTTTCAAATTATTACTGCATGCTTATTTCAATTCAAGTAATTTAAATCCTTGTTTTAACTTCATAGTTATTCATAATTTCTTTGTACATCCGAACTTGATTATTGATCCGATCACCCCTTGTCACCTTAGTAAGAGCTAGTTGGTACATTAGTATGAACTAGCATGTTGCAAAACTTTGTGCTTAGTCAAGTTTAGACCAAAAATCTTGATTTGGGAGTTTACTGCCAAAAGACCAATGTTGTCTAAATGTTTTAATCCATGACATTGGGTTGTCGTGGTAGTTTGTAAAGGTTTTTGAAAATCAAAGAAAACGAAAAATTGGTTTGGGCTTGGGCGAACTGGCTGTTTGGATGGGTGCATGTTCATGCATGGGATCGATCCATTTTTATGGTCGATGCCCAAGGTTCTGTGGAAGTCGTCAAGATCAGTTAAGGACCGGTCTTCGAGTGTATTTTGCCATGCCTCACCATGCAACCACATGTCCTAAATAGAAAGGACCTTGCTGACTAATTTGCAATGTTCCACCATGGTCGTTCCATCCGGTTGTGTGGGTGGTCTTTCACGACCTACGTACATGCATTCCCACTAGCGCAAGAGAGGGCTCAAATCCTGCGGGTTGCAGCCCAAAGGGAGTAAAACCTTAGCGAGGGGGGACTGCGGTGGAATGGCGTAAAGGCCTTGTCACGTGCTCTAGATGACTTACCTACGGTAGTGAGTGGTGGTATCGACGGATGCCAAACAAACTAGAGAAGTCGTGTCTTGTGGGTAAAGCTATACACTTCTGCAGAGTGTAAAACTATTCGAATAGTCATGTCCGCGGTCAAGGACATACTGGCAAAGCTGCTCCAAGTTAGATGATGGTTTTGTTTTCAAAATGCTTTATGAAATGGTTTTGGATGTCTATTCAAATGGGTATCGGGCAGGGAGCCTTGTGATAGAAGGGTATCCTTCACCACTTGTTGATGAATGTTATCCAACTATAAAACTGATTTAGAAAATGAATTTTAGTTATTGTATAACTGCTTTGGAACTTTGAGCCATCAAAGTGTGGTGTCATACCGGGGTGCAAAACCTTTATAATCGCCATCTTTTACTCTCTAGACGGTTAAATCTAATGAAAGAGAGAACAAGCTCGGATACCAGTTGTAAGATCGAGGAGACCGACTAGAGGGGGTAAATAGGCGGTTTTAAAATTCTTTGGGCTAAAACCGAGTTTTATACTGAATTGTAAATCAATTTGGTTTTCCTCAATTAAAACATAAATCGACTAGTCTTGACTAAGTACTCTAAGAAGCTAAGACTAAGACAAAAATTGTAATTCTAAAGAGACAAGCAAAAAATTAAAGCTCAAGAATGCAAACCACAAGTACATTTGGACTTTTTCCCGTGGTGATCGAAAACTTGCTGGTTTTCCTTAGTCCACGTTGAGGTAAGCCTAAACAAATTGGACCAACTCCACAAATTACGCCTACAACTCGAATACACTCGGGGTTGCTCTTCCTCCACTCCGGAGAAGATGAGCACCAAGCCACTCACAATCGCCCGGGTCTTCTCACAACGTTCTTTGAGAAGATCACCGGCGCAACTCCACCAAACCATCTAGGTGTCAGCAAACACCAAGAATAACAAGTCAGAGATACTCACTTGAACAAAATCAAGTGTCTAAGCTCAAAGGATACTGTAGGATCGTAATGGCAATCAGAAGGGGGGGGGTTGAATGATTGCAGCAAATTGACCTCCAAATCCGATCTTAAACCTACGCGCTGAAACACTTGTGACCTCCTCGGAATTCTCTCGGAGAACCTCTACAAAACTTCTCCAATGACCTCTTCAAGAAGCTCTTCAGCGCACAACTCAAACACAGCAATCCAAAGACAAAGTAGAACAAATCTGAACTTTATTTTTCTATCTTGATTTGTGTCTACAAAGTGCTCCGCAAGCACCCCTCACAAGCCCTCAATCGAAGGACCTCTCAGCTCTCCCTAAAGCCTTGCAACAAAACCAGTGTCAAAGCTACGGTTCCAGACCCCCTTAAAAAACCTCCCCTCTGTCCTTTTTATAGGCAGAGATGTATCCGTGTCTTCAATGATACGAACAACGCAATCTATCTTTCTGAAAATCAAGGGACCCGAAACCCTTACCAACATGGGTTTTTCCAAATCTCTAAGACTTTCCAAAACTGGAACCTTCCATATCTCCTTACGTCGTAAGCCTTCAGGAATTCGCCTCCCAAAGCTTCACCATGCACCATTGTAACATCCTAATTTTCTGAGTTTTAAAAATCCTTTAAATAGTTGGTAGAGAGAAAATTCACTATTTGGATTTATTTGAATTTAATTCAAAAGCTTAAATATGGACTTGAGTAACAAACAATTTAATATGACTAAAGTCAACATGAACAATGGCCAAAACTATTTTATTTGGATTCTATATGCTTGGATATATTTTCTAGATTTGCTAATTTCTATTGCTTATTTGAATTCTCAGTATTTTCTAAAATGGAAAGTTATTTAAAATCTCCCAACAACTTCGGGCCGAATTCCATCCAGCCCAGTTCCCTTTCCTCCGCACGTGGCCCGCTTACGGCCCATTCGCAGGCTCGCCAAATTGTCTCGTCGCGCCATCAATGGTCATTAGATTGGTTTGACGCCAGATCACGCCGTCGCTCGTGCGCGTGCCTCGCCTCCGCTCGCTGCCAGGTGGGCCGCTTCCCCGTCTCGCCGACCGGTGGACCTGCTACAGCATCTTCATCTCTGCGGTGCTTTCTTCCTTGCTCGACGCAGCGCCCGCGTCCGCCATGTTTGTGCGCCAAGCTTCGTCCGACAAAATCGCAAACCGCCTGGATTTTGTGCGCGGACGACACCATCTAGAAGCTCTATCTCTGCCGCACCCGTTCCATTTGAATTTGAATTTCAAATCCGCCTCAATCTCCTATTCCGTCGCGTTTTCATTTTCAGGTTGATTCGGTCTCCGCCGCCGTTACGCCGCCCTGGCCATCCTCGACGCCTATAAATAGTCCCCAAGCATCGCCCTGCCACCCTTTCCAAAACCCCTCACCCAATTGCCCCTCCCGAGCCCTTGCGCGCCAAGATTTCATCTAGGGTTTTTCAGCGTTTTCGTCTTCGCCGAATTGCACTGTCGCCATCGCTGTCCGTAGCACACCGTGAAGTCCGCTGTGAGTCAGCCTTCGCTTCCAGACCTCGCTTCGAGATAGCGGAGCACCACCGGAGCCCTCGTCCGACAATAACCGAAACTCACCGCCGCCTCAAGCTCGCCGCCGGCCGCCACCGATGTCCTCGACCACCCGGGAGCGCATCACCAGGTGCGCAATAACCCGGGCTACACGCATGTACCACCCACTTCCGGTGATGAGCTGCCGTTCGCCCTCAACCAGTGGGATCCATGCGCCGCCGCTCACGCCGTCACCGTGTTAGCCGCCACCTCAGCGCCCTTGCCTCCGTGGCGCGTGCGTGTCAGCCACGTAGGCGCCAACTCGGCCACCACGTGCGCGAGTGCGCCACACCAGCCGAGCCAGATCCCAAATCCCCGCGTGGACTTAGTCCACGGTGCACCCAGCCACTTCCAGGTGGGACCCACATGTCAGTAGAATCCTGTTCAGCCAAACCCATCGCTGACGTCGGTGTTGTGCAATATTCCAATTTTTCTATTAAGAAATAATTCGAATTATTCTGAAAATAGGTTTTTCTTTAGATTCAAACTTCCAAAGCCCGTATCTTTTGCATCCGAACTCCAACTCAGTCCATTCAAATTTCTAAATTCCTATAAATTCAAGATCTATTTATTGGAGATTTTTATTTAATTTTTGGAGTTTGTTTTGCTTCTATTATTTATTTAGTTTGTTTGTTTGCTTTGCTTATGAGTAGACTTGACATACGGGAGATTTGAAGAAGAAGGAGCACCTCAGGACCAAGATCAATTTCTAGACCTATTCCAAGGCAAGCTATACCTTTGACCATCTTGACACCCAGTTTGCCAAAAGTTATTTTACTTCAAATTATTGCATTTAATTCAAATAATTATTTAAATGTTTTTGGGTATAGTTAATGATCCAAATTGTTATTCCTTCCTTGTATAATTGATATGTCTTAATCCTTTGTCACCCTAGTTGGTATTTTAGTTGGTAATATTGTAGCACCAATATGGGTTGGTTAGATGCGATTAGATTGCTTAGCCATGCCACGAATCATCTGTTCATGTAAAGTTACAATTATCAACTTGACTAAGTGACTATGGAACTTGTGATAATCTGTGTGTTCTATGTGCTATTATGGCATGTGTTGCACTTAACCAACTGGGTGGTAAAAAGTTTAGACTGTTTCCTTAGTTAGAATTTGGAAGTCTTGCCTTGGTCAATTAAGGACTGAATTTTGTGCGCCATTGAACTGAACCCTTCTGTACGACCACATGCCTGTTATGGGACGGGCCTAGCTTAGTAAGATACGAATTCTTGACATTGATTGCTCAGGTAGTAGGTTAGGCTATGTGAAAAGGGTGGAGGTGTGTGCTACCATGTAGTCGCATCGCGGGATGGTTCGCCGCTTCCCTGTCCAACGGTGTGTGTCGTACCATCCACTGTGTATAGTTTGGTATGACGTAAGCACATCGGGAGTGTCAATGTTAAGATGATGTTTCTGAACCGTTTTGTTATTACTAGTACTCGCTACGCTAGTTGTATCTTGTGGGTAAAGTGTACAACCTCTGCAGAGTGTTAAACAATCTATTCGAATAGCCGCGTCCGCGGCCATGGACATGCTCGGGGATTTCACACGAGGGGTAAATCTTCATAAAATGTGTGGGAAGGGAGCTGTGTGATCTAAATCATATGGCTATGTGAATAATCTGTTTAGGCTGTGTGTCTTTGTGAAATCAAACTGTTAAATTATTGTTGTACATTCGTTTTAAATTATGCTTTCAATCTATTATTTGTATTCAATTGCAAATGTTGTATTTCTGCAAAAGAACCATAGATTGCCATTCCTTTGTAATAAGCCTGCATGTATAATTGTATTTGTGTGGTATGGCTTGCGAGTACGGTTGTGTACTCATGCTTGTTGTAAAACATGCAACAGAAGAGGAGTCTTCACCAGCATTCGAGGAGGAGTTCATCAAAGGTGCTTGATCGTAGGGTCTTGATCCCAGTCGGTTGCCTGTGGTGAATTGATGGGATGCCACTGTCGTTTCTGTTTCCGCTGCTATTTATTGCTCTGTTAGCCCTGCGTGGCTTAATAAATGTAAACTCGACCGTAAGGTCAAAACCCTTATTTGTTAATCAAAGTATTCATTTATGTTATTAATCGCTTGTGTGGATCGATATCCATCTTTGTTGACACTGTGTGCACTAGCGTGATCCTGGACTAGTGCATTATACACAGATGGTCCAGAATCATATTTTTGGGTCCCGACAACCACCTTTGATCTCCACATGCTCCAACGTAACCCCAACCATCCCGTGACATCCGCGACCTCCTAGACCTCAGATCTCCCCATCCTAATCCGGGTCCTCCTCGTCACGACCATAATTGTCTCCACGCTCAACCTGCACATGTAAAGATCAAAGAAACACAAATCCTTGGCACAAGTTCTCCAACTTGACCAGCCAATAGCTCACACACACACGCATAAACACTGTCATGCATCATGCAATAAACTGATACTCAGAACTTGATCTAAATCTTAGCCAAATCCCCAAAGCGGCGAACACAATCGGTCGCACCTTCACGTTTGGTCCGGTACTACCGCCCAGCGGTCGTACCTCTCAAAACACACCGGTACTACCGATCCTCAAAGTCATCCAAAACTCCCCAAAACAAGCTCTCTGAAAAATCCATACCGCAACCTTGCGGTTATACCATTTTGCGGTACTACCGTAGTTGAAACTACGGTACTACCAATCTGCGGTTGTACCACTCCAAAGCTGCGGTACTACCGCTTTCCAATGAAATCCAAGTATCCGAAAAACATGTCTTCTGGAATTTTCAATCCGCCATGTAAAAAACGGAAACACCGAACTGCAGTCGTACCGCTCCATGATTGCGGAACTACTGTTTTTCACTTGAGTTCAAAACTCTCAAAAACACCTTCTCTGGAAATTTTCAACCACCAACTAAAATACGACATTACCAATGAGTGGTATTACCGCTATAAAACTTGCGGTACTACCGCTTCACAAAATCGCTTAAAAGCCTCAGAACAAAGCCCTTTGCCACGTGGACGATCCAGATTCACTCGGCCGTTCGGACCGTGCATCAAAACCGTCGGATCTGGAGCACTGTTCAAAGTCCGAATGTTCCCCTTGATTTCAACCGTCTGATTCCAATCAAACGACTCACAATCTTTTAAAAGTTCGGACGGTTTGAACGTTTCTCTCAATATGGACCATTAGATCAAGATCTAACGGTTCGAGCAAAACACGCGTTCGGACTCAGTGACTTGCGGTAATACCGCGCTTCACTTGCGGCTAGGTTACCCGATGGTAGTAATCTGCCACAATGCCGCAGACTACCCAAAAAACGACAAAAGCTGATTTCCACAGAATTCAAAAGAACTCAAGAGCTATTACAAAGCAAGTCAACACCTAAGATCACAAGCATATCCCAAAAACAATGTATTCATTATTAAACACCAAGACTAAGACTTCCTATTGTCAATGTGTTCATCATCAACTAACACGACCAAAAGCCTCCTGGTCTAACAGATACAAACTCCAACACCTAATGCAACACATGCACTAGGATTTTGCTCACTAAGCTTACTAAGTGCAACACATACACAAAAGAGAAGATAAGGCTTGTTCTTTGCTCTAGGGAAATGAAAATGGCACCAACACTTGTCCCACAACTAGCCACAAGGGGTATTTATACACCACACATAAAAACTAGTCGTTGGAGGAGAATCTGTGCAAAAACAGGAAGGCCGGCCAGACCACGGGCACAGGGCCAGTCCGACCGGACTATAGTGTAACGTTAAACTCTGCAGTAATCATTGCTACAGAATCTATCCATTATGTCAGTCCGTCGACCGCCCACTCAAGGTCCAAATGACTGTGTTCAAAAGATTTTCAAACCGCATTTAAACATGCTATCGAAAAGTCGATCATTGGTCGGTCCGGGGTTCCGATTTGACCAGTGAAAACATTGTGATTAGCCCGGCATGAGAATTAAGTAGCAAGTCACAAAAACAACATTCTCTGGAAAAAGTTGACTGCATCAATGACCCAAAGGTCCGGTCAGTCCGACCCTCTAACTACGGTCAGTCCAGATAGCAGCATAGAGAGGGTTGAAGCCAAAAAGACAGTCTTTGAAAAAAGCTGACTGCCCTACTTTGACTGGGGGTCCGGTCAGTTCGTGATTATACTTGCGGTCAGTCCGCCCAGCAGAATTGTGAAACATGAACTCTCTGGAAAAACCTGACGCATCAAAGGTTCGGGGTTTCAGTCAGTCCGGTCTACCCACTGCAGTTAGTCCAGTCAAAGATAACAAAAGCCGATTTTGCAAATCGCTTCAACTCAATTTCACAAAACACATTTGCAAATTGATGCATGATGCAATCAAGGTATGATGGCATGATTCTAAACTAGGTACAAAACACATTTTTTGACTTTTAGAATCATGCCATAAGGAAATTGGTACATAGAGATGAACCATTTGCAAAACACATTCGCAAATATCGGTAACATGTCAAAGAGAGCTAGAACTAAGAGCTATCAGCACATGACATACTCAAGCTACCAGTCAAGACCTATCTTAATAGCAACCTATACTAGTAATCCAATCCTTACACCAAACATCGACACCAGTAAAATGACTAAGAAACAAATCCTTAGCCTATGCTAGACATACCATTGCCTCGAGCATCTATCTTGGAGTGATCGCTTGATGACGAATATTTTCACTCCAAGTCTGGGTTCTTGACTTGATAATCATCAACACATGATAATTTCTTTTACTCCGGGATCTTGTCTTGAATATCATCACCACATGATGACCACCCTTCATCCCGAATCTTGACTTGATGATAATCAACTCACGATGCCACCCAAAGTCTTTATCATCATGCGACTCAACCTGTTTTACCAACTCATGGAAAATATTAGTCCACATGATGATTGTCATTACTTACCAAAATACTTCATTAACTCATAATGGCGGGTCTATCTTCTTCACCAGACTTTGAATCGTGTCTTGAAGCCATGAGATCCAAAATAAAATCCATGTATGACAATCAAGTTTGGAACTTAGTTGATCCACTTGCTGGTAGGGTTGTTCACTTTTGCACCGAACCGAAAAATCGTACCATACCGGTCAACTCGGTTTGACCGGCACTCGGTTTTTTGCTCGGTTTTCATAGATGTGTTTTTTTTCCGGGGGGGGGGGCGATTTGGTTTTTTCGATAAAAACCGGCTAAAAACCGAACAAACCAAGCAAATGCTGGCTGCCGGCTATTGCTTTTCAGCCTGTTGGGCGTGTTAGCCACTGGGCTTGGCTGGCTTGCTGCACTGCGCACTACACTAGTGCACTACCAACTAGGACTATCTGTATATGCAGGGGCGGAGCTGGCGCAAGGCCAGGCCTCGGGCTGGCCCAGCTAGTTTTGGCCCAAAGTCAGATTTTCCTATTTTTTCAAAGACTTTCACCTAGCATTTTGACGCTGGGCCTCGGGTCATTGCCCCGGAGGTCCAAGGCCTAGCTCCGCCCCTGTGTATATGTACTAGTTCATCCAAATATACACTAGTAGGACTATCCTGTATCTGCTCCCTTTTTTCAAACCCAGGCCAACAATCAACACCAACATCAAGATTCAAGGGAATTAATGCATCATCCTGGTACATATACATATACTAATATCGTAACATGGTAATTAGATGTTGTTGCATGATTGCTTATTTGCTTCAACAATTATGAGCATTGAGCAGAGCCAAGAGTGCTAGACAGTCACTAGTGTTCATTCACTCATGTGTTAGGGCAAATAATCAATATTTGTGAGTTGTGAGTTTGTGACTGCACTAAAGAGTCTCCATATCATACCCAATTCATGATAACTTTGGTAAATATGGTATTTACCGATATCGTACTGAAATAAATTGGTATTTACCGATACCGAACCATATTTTTTTAAATATCTTATTTACCGAATGTACCGTATTTACTAAACCATATTTACCAAAAATACCGAACGAATAGCCCTACTTGATGGTGTTAAAACCATTGAGTTCAAGTGGGGTTTCTTTTAAAAAAAGATAGTCATGGACGAAAATATTCACATTCATAAAGCATTATTGGTGGCAAATGGTTTCAAACAAATTCAAGGTGTTGATTATGATTAGACCTTCTTGCCCATCGCTATGCTCAAGTCTATCCTGATCATTCTAGCTATTTTTTTTGTATATTTCAATTATGAGATATGGCAAATGGATGTCAAAAAGGCTTTTTTAAATGGAAACCTAAGTGACGATGTGTACATAACACAACCTGGGGGGTTTGTCGATATGCAGAAAGCTAGGAAGATATGCAAGCTTCAGAAATCCATCTATGGATTAAAGCAAGCATCTCGAAGTTAGAATATTCGTTTTGATGAAGTAGTCAAAGGGTTTGGTTTCATCAAGAATGAAGAAGAACCTTGTGTTTACAAGAAGGTTGGTGGGAGCAAACTTATTTTTTCTGATCTTATATGTGGATGACATATTACTGGTCGGCAATGATATTCCTATGCTTCAAAATATTAAAGCTTCATTAAGAAATAATTTCTCTATGAAAGATTTATGATATGCAGCATATATTTTGGGTCTAAGGATCTATAAGGATAGATCTAAAAGACTAATTGGATTAAGCCAAGGTATGTACATTGACAAGGTATAGAAACGGTTCAACATACAAGATTCCAAGAAAGATTTCTTTCCCATGTCAGATGGCATTAGTCTTAACAAGAGTTAGTGTACTTCGACACCTGATGAGCGAGACAAAATGAGTAGAATTCTATATTCTTCGGCTATTGAATCTACCATGTCTATCATGCTTTGTACACGACCAGATGTGTCGTATGCTCTAAGTATTACGAGCAGATATCAGTCAGATTCATATGAAGATCACTAAATAGCAGTCAAAAATATCCTAAAGTACTTAAGGAGGACTAAGGATGCATTCCTTGTTTATGGCGGTGAGGAAGAGCTTGTCATAAATTGTTATGTCGATGCTAGCTTCCAAACCAACAAGGATGATTTCAGACTGCAATCTGGGTTTGTGTTTTGGCTTAATGGATGAACAGTGTGATGGAAAAGTTCCAAGCAAGGGATAATTGCTAATTCTAAAATAGAGGTTGAGTATATTGCAACTTCCGAAGCCGCAAAAGAGGTCATGTGGATAAGGAAGTTCATTTATAAACTGGGTGTGGTTTCTAGTGCTTCTAGTCCGATCGATCTCTATTGTGATAGTAGTTGTAACATCCCATTCTTGGGGTCTGTTCAAATTCAATTTGAATCCAAATTTGCAACTCAAATTCAAATATCTAGTTTCGTTTTCCCCTGGGCTCAGCCCATCCCCGCCTCCCTAGCCCTGTGTCTTTGCAAGCACCGCCCACGTCGAGCCTCGCCTCCATGATTGCGCCCTCGCCCAGTCCCATCCTTTGGTTCTCTCTCTCTCTCTGGATCTAGCCCAGTCCCATCCTCTGGCTCTCTCTCTGGATCTGGTCTTAGTCGTGGATCTAGTCGTGGACCTAGTATTGGATCTAGTCATGGACCTGGTCGTGACATTTGGATTGATGGATGGTTGAATTACAGACCTCGTACTTGACAATTCTTAAACATTGAATCCCTCACACCTTGTCACCCTAGATAAAACTTTGGTTAGTATGATAGTATTGACAAGATGCTTTTGTTTAAAAAAATTATGCTTAGTCAAAGCTTGGACCAAAAATCTTAATTTGGGGAATTTATAGCCAAATGATCAAATGTTGTCTAAAACCGGTATCCCTGACATTGGTTTGTCATGAAAGTTTGCAAATGATTTTGAAAAGCAAAACAAAATGAAAATTAGTTTGGACTTGGGCGAAATGGATGTTAGATGGGTGCATGTTCATGCATCAGATCGATTCATTTATATGATCGAGGCTCATGGTTCTATTGGAAAGTCACCTAAGTCAGTTAATGACCGGTCTTCGAGCAGTATCTTGCTAAGCCCCATTGTACTACCATATGTCCTGAGTGGGCAGGACCTGACTAACTAATTTGCAACATTCACAACTACAAAAAGGCTAATACTGGACGCCTCATCACAGACGGTTGACCAAAACCGCTCAGATACATTCAATCATAGATGCTTTTGGTTTAGAGACAAATCGTATTATCGTTGCGCTTAAAACCGCTCGTGAAGAGGTAATATCACAGATGGTTCATAACTAAAACCGTCTGTGAAGTATCACAAACGGTTGTTGGTAATAACCGTCGGTGATAATTCTACAAATCACATATGGTTTTCAATACATAACCGTCTGTGAAACCTCACATACAGTTCTTAACAATAACCGTCTGTGATATTACTACATATCACAGACGGTTTTTGTTATAACCATCTGTGATAATATCGCTCTGACTCGATTGAAGCCCGTCGATCGATTTTTTGTCGCCGTCGTCGTCTCTTCATCGCCTCAATATGCCGATTCGGCTCCCCAATGTGTCTCTTCGTCTTACGCTCCGAATTTATTCCATGTTTTATAAAAAGGATCATCCGCCATCGAAGATGATCATCCCCACACATATAACAGAAATGGCTGCCTCTTTTGTTTCCTTGTCGCCGGCATTGATGTCTTACCTGGCCATACTGTGCAAGCACCTCTCTCGTGGTACGTTGGCGGATGTTGCAGAAGAACACTATTTCAACAGTGTCTTCACTCCTCTGTCTGAGAATTTGCTGGAGCAGGTGATGGCCACCTTCCGCCGTCTTGGCATCCTCCTCCACCGCGTCTTCGGGTGATCTCCCACTTTCGGCGAGTTTACCGCATCATCGACGTGGTCCTCCACAACGATATTGCACGTCTCCAGGAGGTTTGCCGTCATTGGGACTGCTTAATCGAGGCGGCGGGTGACCGAGTCGACCAGGCCGAGACCCCTCAATTAAGGGAAGAGAGCCTATGGGCTCAATTCTTCTTAGATCAATAGTCCAAGGGTCTTCGGGAGACACTCGAACGAGCGCGTCAGCGAGTGGACGCATTTCAGGTTTCGTTCGATCACGAACCATCCGACGTCAATGCCGCCGCCTACGAAGTATTGAAGACAGAGATAACGACCTACCTTCGCCACTAGAAAAACTTTGTTTATTTGTAGGTTTATACTTTTTTTAATCTTTTTGTAAGAAGCGACTGGCCACATTGTTTGGCCATATGAAAATTCCAAAATGAAAAAAAAATCTAGTTTGGAGGTTACTATATGAAGTTACTATATATATATTATATATATATATATATATATATATATATATATATATATATATATATATATATATATATATATATATATATATAGCACGATTTAGTGGAACAAATTAATTAATTATATATATCCGATCTGTGATATGTATATATAGTTAAAGCAAATTTTCAGCAGTATTTAAATGAAAAAATTGACATATAAACATGTTATTTATTCATGCGTGTAAGTGTATATACAAGATAGTATACTTAAGAAAAACCATTTCACAGACGGTTCCATAATGGAACCGTCCGTGATATGTCCCATATCACGGACGGTTCTATTATGGAACCGTCTGTGATATGGTACATATCACTGACGGTTCCATAATAGAATTGTCTGTGATAAGTCACTTTATTAGTAGAAGCCCGGCCACTAGGGTTTGCGCCTGCCCTAACTCGTCACTCCTCAGCGCACTTATTCTCGTCCGTTGCCCTCCCGACCTCGACGCCGCCCACCCCGCCCGCTGTCGCCGCCGCCCTTCTTCCGTCGTTGCCGGCCAGACACCACTCAGACCGCACAAGACACTCGTACGATAGTAGTGTCTTGTGCAGTGTCAGGGTCGTGCCACAATTACGGTGATGCCGCCACCCAAGCCACTGGGCTTGGCCCCGCGTGTCGCCTGCGCCGCCATGGCTTGGTTCTCCTGCTCGGGCCCTAGCCCCCTGGCTTTGCTTTCCCCATCCTCCCTCTATTCTCCTCTAGATCTGTTAGCTTAATGTCTTTTTTTGTTGAGTTTGATTTTTATGCTTGAGCCTTAAGTTGTGTCCTGATGTTTGTGTGATTTTTGCAAGGTGAAGGAGATGGATGAGGGTTGTCTTTGGTGGTGGGTCGCCGCCGTGGTTCTTACCAGATTGAGGTATCACCCTAACTTACTCCCTCTCTATGTCTACCCCCTTGCTCTGTGATGAAAAATGGCTAGTGCTCTGCGATGGATGCCGAGGGCTACTACTGGTGTGGTGGGTTTGGACACCCTTGGTCTTGCTGTCTTGCTGTTGAACTGCTCAATGATGTTAGTAGTCTTATGCTGAAATTGAATTGATAATTAGTTCATATTAATAGTCCCTTGCTTTGTGATGTAAACTGAGGGCTATTGGTGTATGTGCATTCCATGCATCTTGCTTAGTTCATGCTGTGGGTTCATATTGACAAAAATGAATGGGGATGGTGGGTTTGGTTAATGCTCTCTGATGGATACTGAGGGTTATTGATGCCGGTTCTAGCTTTGTGCTTGGTTGGCTTACATTGGATGTGGTTCGGATGGGGCTTGGTTGCAATTAACTTTTCAGATTTGTAAAGATTAGGCTAATTTGTAAAGCTACAATTAACATACAAATTATTTATTAATTGGTGTGTATTGTATTCGAAAATAAGACCAAATGAGTCAAAAACTACTACAACACCTCTTCACTTGTCTCTCGCTATTCATTTCACCTTTTTACGTGTAGCTTGTGTTCATGCTACCAAGTTCTCCTACCTTGCGTCCCTGTGCACGCCCTACCATTCCATTCATAATCTCTTCTCTATAAAGTCTCCAAGCAAAGCTACTTGTGCCATTAAAACGGCATATATATATATATATATATATATATATATATATATATATATATATATATATATATATATATATATATATATATATATATATATATATATATATCCTTCACCACTTTCGGGGTCGCCCACACAAAGATGAGAATGATGAGACAGTAGCCACGGGCAAATTCATCGAGCCCATGCAAGTTTAAAAAGTATGGATGCAAGGAGATCATCAGGACATCCAATTACCTAGATGTTGTCGATAGGTAATTGGACGTCACTATGTTCAGAAAGTGACGTGGACGCGCAGGTACTCTGACTAGAAAGTGGCATCATCTATCAGCAACCAACAATTCCTGAGCATGTAATTGTCTTTAAACCCAACAAGAACACCAAGCAACAAGTTGAGAATTCTTTTGAAATGCCAGACTTGGTCTTGGGTTTAGACTTGTTAGTTTGGATCTCATCCGAAACTTTCTTGCCTTTACCTTTGACCCTATTCTTAGCCTTCTTCTTGAAGTTAGTACTCTTTTGCACTATCATCACATGACAGTTGCTTTTCTTTATGCCGTCCTCTGCAGTCTTAAGCATCACATGCAATTCGGTGAGATTCTTGTCTAAGCCATTCATATAGAAGTTCAAAATGAACTGCCCATAGCTTGAAGGTAGCGAAGCAAGAATCAAATCTGTAGCCAACTCTTGACCAAGTGGAAAACCAAGTTTTTCAAGCTCTATGTGTAACCAACCATTTTGATCACAAGTGGGCTCACCGAATTTCCCTCAGCTAGCTTACTCCCAAATAATTTCTTTGAGATCTCATATCTCTCAGTTCTTACTCGAGTCTCAAACATGCCTTTGAGCGCCACGATCATATCGTAGGCCTCGATGTTCTCAAACTGCTTCTAAATGTCTGAGTTCATCGCAGCAAGCATGAGACAGCTAACATCAAGGGATTCATCACATGCCCTTTTATAGGCAGTTTTAAGATTAACAGCAGTATTTTCAGCAGGCACATCTGGAATTGGTTCCTCTAGAACATGTTCCTTTTTATCTTGCCTAAGAACAATTCTCAGGTTGCGGGACCAATCCGCAAAGTTTGTTCTATTCAGTTTTTCCTTATCAAGTATCAAACGTAATGCAAAACTGGATGTAGGTACAGCAGTTGGTGCCATGATCTACAACAAAGAATATGCAAAGCTAAGACATATGTTCAAGTAACTTCTATTAAACAATTTAATAAAGATACTCCCACTAAATACCATATCCCTCTTATGAAATTTTAGTGATTCAAGATCCATAATCATTTAATCTACTAGTGAGCTTTGGCATCACTGCTAGAAGACTAGTGAAAATGGTAAGTAACTCTTTGCTAATCATATCTCTATATGACTCTTGTTGTTGGGCAGCATCTCCATGCTTCAGCACCCAACCCTATGCCCCAAGGTCCATAACCGTTATGATGACCTTGTCAAGTTAAAACCAATGCTATGCGTGTAAGTGTCCGACACAAACCTATCTAGTCAAGTAATATTAATGGCACTCTGCCTTAGCAAGACCTACCATTAAAATAGATGACTTTGGATGGTGCAGCCATTGGGAGGGCATCAATTTAACTTAATATTATATGAGGGAAATATACTTCTACCATGTTAAAAGCATATAAAGCATTTAAATAACATGCATAGAAATAAATGAACAGGAATATAAGGTCATTCACAGACAATCAAATTGCATTGTGATATAGTATGACCCTTCCACATGATGATCTCCATCACCATGCATCATGTTCGCCATGTCTCCAAGTGGTCGACTCCTCCAAGTGCTCCCACTAAGCCATTACTCCTAATAGCACTAGTAATGAATCACAAGGAGTGAAGAAGCATCACAAGTCGACACGCAGGCCGTTATACAAATATAGACAGCCTTGGGCTATAACAAGCATGACACGCAGGTCATGAATATTACACACAAACATGCATCTCATACATGATACAATATGGGTCATACTATTCACATCAATCCCTGCAAAATCAAGTCATGCATAGAATCCAATTCTATCGGGCGACATGAACACACACTACCTATAGCGTGCAGTACGAATACCCAGCACGGCGGTCCCGCTAGACAGTTAGCTGGCGGGGTTCAAAGGGGCAGCGCTCTCGGAAACTTTTTTCGAAACATGAATCTTATTCACGTAACCGAGCCTTGGAAATCATCGTATTAATCATATTAACCATATTCCGAACCACTTTGATTATTGCCTTGATACGACCACACACTGCGGCAAACTCCGATGGCGGAATTCCGACCGATAGGAGTGATATCACTACTAGGGAACACCTCATCACAGACGGTTCGGAACCGTCATCACAGACGGTTTCCGAACCGTCTATATTTGTTCGTCTGTGATAACAAGCAGTTATCATAGATGGTTTTTCGTTGAAACCATCTGTGAAGGCTAGTATCACAGACGGTTTTCATTAAAAAACCGTCTGTGATACGTAGAATATCACAGACAGTTCTATTTAAGAACCGTCTATGATACGTAGAAATATCACAGACAGTTTCAACAAAAAACCGTCTGTGATAGTTCATTATCCTAACTACATTTTTGCTGTTTTTTGGCTTACCTCAGGAATTGCTAGCCATGCCCTCTGAAAACAAGCATGCACAAAAACCAATACATCACAGATAATCAATTGTTGACAAACTCAAAATGATCATTACTCAAAATAAATTACAAAAGATCGTATTTGTTCAAGTATTGTCGCTATAGTTACAATTGGATTACAATTGAGTCAATTGTTTGCAAGTGGTTGAGAGGTGTCGGTGGGGTGATGCTCTGGGTCGGCGACGGAGTGAAAATCTTCGTTGTCCTTAACGATATCTGACATGGTAAAGGCACAGAGCTTCCCTCGAATGTTCGTGATCTCATCGGCAACGAGTCCATCCAAATGTATCAACAAGTCCTGTCGCTAGCAAGAGTAAAGTGATAAGCATATATATTTAAATTTATAATTAGGAAATAATTATTTCGAGATTGACAAACCTCGGGATCCTTCTTCCTAGCTCTAATGATTTGCTGCATATGATAGCAAACGTAGATTGCACATAACTCATCATTTTTTTTGTTGGCGGCACTGCAAAAATAGAATTACATATATAGGTATAGTTAGTTCAAGACGCGTTATTATGAAGTATGATATAGGATTATCGTGTTGTAGCGCGTACCGAAAATTTCGTCCTGTGTGTTAGTTCAGCGCTCTTTCCATTGTATATTCCTTCGTTGGCAACATAGGCGATGAACGACCTACATGATTCCAAAAAGTTATCCTCGGCCATTTCAAATGAATGAAGACTACAATAGAGTTATGTATGGGGGAAATGAGTATACCTCTCGAGTATTCCTTTCAGAATGTTGAATTTGTGGTCGTTGCGGATTAGGGAATCAAGGTATATCACATGGTTCCTCTTTGGTATAATGACTAAAAGGATCTAGTGGTACCTACTCATGTTTGTTGCTATAGTCATTAAACCTAAGTTCGTGCTGCGTATAAAGTACAAATGAAATTTGTATAGCAAGTAGTGAAACTTACCCCTCGTTGTAGGGCACCATTATGTACTTCTTGTCTACGAAGCAATGCTGTCGCTATGTATTTCTTGACGAAAGACGAGTCTGCTTTGATGGTTTGCAAAGATACCACGTGTGGGTCGAGGAAACCCACTGGTTCTTTTCGTTATCGTACTTTTTTCCACATGTATCTATACACAAGAAATGAGTTCTGATATTTATCGGTATTACGTGAATGTAGAACTTGATTGTACGCACTTACAGTGTCCAATATCATAGAAGCGAGGCGTCGAGGCCAACGAGGTTGAATAGGTCATATAAGTCGTTGAAGCCCACGACGAAGTGGTTCGTCCCGTTGAAGAAATGCTCATCGTTGTATCTGATGGTGATTTCAGTATCGCACCCCTTCTTTGCGATCTTCTACATGTATCAGGCATGCAAAGCCTGACAAGCATATCCAGTGCGCAATAATACTGTGTCGGAGCACAACGATTTTTCAATGATGTAGTTCCCGGGCATCCCAAACTTCCCAGACTTGGGAGGCACCTTAACGTTCATCGATTTTGATTTGACCTTAACGATTGGCAGTGTCTTCCTACAAGATGACTCGGGAACCGATACGGCGACACGCTTTTGTTGTTCCTTCGGCGTCTTCTCCACGGGAACCGATGAGGTGGCCTTCTGAGGCGAAACATGAGGTGGAGTCATCGAGGGTTCCGTTAGAGAGAAATGGCCGTGTCCAGATCGCGGCACTGCTGGGTCCAGGACGATGTCCTTCTTGGGCCATTGGATAAAAGTGTGCACAGCATCCCCTAGTGTTCTGATGTCTTCGTTCGGGCAAATCTTCAGCGGGACGGCCACGAAATTGTCATGTACCATATCCACCTCGACCCTGGCGTAACCTGCGGCGCTTGGGCACCGTCAAGCCTTGTCCCTTCTGGTATGGATACACCATCCCCCTTGACCTCAATAGAAAGGGACCCATCCATCCTCACTTGGAGCTTGCGGGCGCGGCCCTACAAAACGATACGCAATTAGCTAAGGCGCCCTATAGGTCTATCTTTGGTGCATTCCATAGATGTACATTACCTTGATGTCGTCTATCGGTAATTGGACGTCGTCATGTTCGAATTATGCGGACGCCGACGCCATCCGATGTCGAGCAGATCGCTCCCAAATTAACAGGGGCGGCTTGCGACTAGCTCATGAGTTGATTCATTTGATCCAGCAATGCTGCTAGCTTTCCTTCAAATTTTTCAGTAATCATCTGTATCAACCGGTCCTCGTGCTCGGCCTTGGATCTCTTCCTACTCCTATACGTGCAGTAGTCGTCTGCGAATCCATGACTCCAAGGTTCGTTAACCCCAAGGCCTCACGTGCGACCCGGGTGCTCCTTGTTTCCCAGGGCCGTAGATAGTATATCCTTCTCCCTGTCTGCTTGGAAGGAGCCTTGGGAAGTTTGGGCTGTCAATTCACACTGCAAGAGGTCATCATGTTATTATAGACACTATGAAGTTATGGACTTATTAACAACTAGGTAGTTTGACATATTTACCACATGTTGGGACACTTCCTGGTCTGCCGAGTTTGTGAAAGAGATGCTGTCTGAAGACGAGACTTTTGCACTCGCTTAACCAAATTTTAGGAACGTGGGTCGCGGATATCGTGAAATGGCGGGTTGCGTTCTCCTCCTCCGCCGCCCATTCCTCATATTTACCCGCGTACCCAGCAGTGCCGTGTCTGTGCGGGTGAGTGTTTCGTATCTGGAGAGCTTTGTGCACCGCACTTCGCTCCTTAAATTCGGCCATCGTCTTCATAGCCACAAAGACGTCCCATGCTTCCCACGTCAAGAATCCATACTTCGCGAAGGGCGTCTAACCTGTGTTCATGTACTTCGTGACAAGAATGCTCTTGAAGGTCGTCCACGATTTATCCATCGTGAGCATCGCCGTCCGTTCCACGCGTGCCATGTCTGCTTCTGGGATAGTGAACTTGCTTGAAAGTTCTGTCCACAGCGCGCCTCACGCTTCTTTCATTAGATCCTTCCACCTTGGTGTGGTGCTGGGGATCCTTTCCCTTGCAAGTATCCCGCAGATGGTCCGGAATCTCACCGCTGATCTCTTGGGACTCAGAGGGACCCCAAAGTCACTGACCTCCGTGATGACCAGTCTTCCCGCATGCATTTTCAATTTTCCTTTGCCATCTCGCTTCCGTATCATCTGCGGCGTCGGTAACGGCGGCCTCGTCAGCGCCTCTACCATCTGCGGTGTCGGTGACAGCGACGAAGACGGTGCCTCTGCCATTTGCGGCGTCGGTAACGATTACGAAGACGGTGCCTCTGTCATCTCGCTTACTTGCTATCTATATAAGTTACATATGCAATAAAATGGATTGCAAGTGTCCCAAATTAACATATACATATGAAGTATCTCCATGTCATTTAAAGCGCTAAACATATACCATATGTATATGAATGAAATTGCATAATTAATTCGCATAAGGCACGAGGGAGGATCAAATTAACATAATCAAATGTAAATCATTCAAGTCATTTAAATTGATTGAAATGCAAAACATGTACCACATGTATATGAATGAAATTAGCACAGAGCAAAAAAATTTGAAATTAATGTGAGCTCTCATATGGCGAGTTGCACAAGAAACAAACTTGGTAATCTCAGCACTAAGGTCTATTCTCTTCATAAATTGGATAAGAAAACTAAAATTCAGATTTTGAGCTCTATCCAAAGCTTAACTAGACTGACATAACAATCACATGTATAACAATCTCTTGTGATCTTTGTATAGATAGAAACTAGTGATATGAATCTTTTGCATAGATAGAACCCGAGCCCATCTTTGCCCGAGCCTACTTCATCGAGCTCGACACACTGGAGTGTACAATTTGCTTCATGCCGTGGAGGATTGGCATGAAGCAAACGTACACTCAAGTGTGTCAAGATCGACGAAGTAGGCTGTGTTTCACCTGAATGTTTAGGATGAATGCCCAAGGAGCGAGCTAGCTAGCTGAATTCAGGCCTCGAGTTAGCTCCTATTCTAACACTCCTAACATTCCAGCATATTTAAATGACCAAATTATCATATACATATGAAATTTCTCCATGCCATTTAAAAAGAAGAATATGCTCAACATATTCATTATGACAACAACTAAAAACAGCATGAAGCTAAGTAAATAAGATTGCTCAATTGCTCTCAGTTGACTAATTGCATAAGACATAGTCTTTGCAATCTCAGTCCTCTGTCAAAATCTCTTCACCAATCAATTTTGATAATTACAAAACAGATCTTGAGCTCAAACTACAACTTTCTCATATGTCAAGTTATCTTAGAGTAGTAGTTAAACTTTCAATAAACAGATAAAGCATTCTGTAAACAGAACATCTGATCATATGCCTTCAAGATAATTCACAAATTTATCTCAACAATAAGCCTAATTGACAGATTGAAAATAGAAATGCAAATATCTCACAAAAGATCAATCAGATCACAGAACATACAAGTGTAATCTTAATTCAGCTATAATTGAAAACAGAAAGTATAAAGGCTACTAATTATAACGGACCATATAAAGCAATATGATTAAGTTTAAGTCTGTTTCTAATTATCTATTTGATTTCAGATTTCGACTATCATCACAGAGCATCAACAGAACTCATCACAGAGCAAGGGAGGGAGCGGGATAGAGCGAGTAGAGTGGTATACCAGAGGAGGCGCGAGGGAGTACCGGAGGAGGCGCTGAGCCACATGAGGAGGGAGCCGGTGACAGGCCGGAGAGGAGGATGGCGATGTGTAGTGGAAGAGGAGGCGATGGGTTGCGTCGGAGGACGGAGGCGGCCACTCGCTGGGCCGAGGAGGAGGAGGCGCGCTCGTCGGCCGAGTCGGAGCAGGAGGCGGCCGGCCGCGGGCCGAGTCGAGGAGGAGGGCAAGGCGGAGGAGGGAGGCGACCGCTCGTCGGCCGAGTCTGAGTAGGGAGGCGGTGGTCGTGGCCGAGTCTGAGCAGGAGGCGGCCGGTCGTCGGGCTGGAGTCGGAGCAGGGAGGTGGCAAGCCCTAGAGGAGGCGAACGAGTGCGCGAGAGCTTAAGGGGCGCAGGAGTAGTGGAAGTGACGAGCAAGAACAAAAACCCTTGCAGTTCCCTTCTTATAAAAAAGCTATCACAGACGGTTCTATTATAGAACCGTCTGTGATAAGAAATCGCAGACGGTTCTTAATAAGAATCGTCTGTGATATGGGACGTATCACAAACGGTTCTTAATGTGATTCCTTATCACAGATGGTTCCATAATAGAACCGTCTGTGATAGCCTGAAAACCTGGTGACAATCTGTGATATCCTCACAAAACCTGGTGACAAGTGATTGTCATATGAACCTAGTGACAAGTATGATGACAATCATGACAAGTCCATATGAACCTGGTGACAAGTATGATGACAAGTTCATAACACATTTGACTTCAAAAATTCATATCTAATTCAACTCAACTCCAAATCAAGTGAAACCAATTTTGATACTCCAAAATTGCAATGAACGTCCACATTGACATCAATATCAAAGATGACAAGTCCATAACACATTAACACATGACAATTTAACGTCGACATCAAAATATATGAGAGATTACAAGTCCATAACACATGATGTTATGGAATAAATTAATTACAGTGGAGTAAATTCTTAATTAAAATATAGCCCTTCATGATGATCAACACGCATATAGCTAGCTTCCTCACTGGGTTCTTCCTCGAGCCTGATGCCATTTCTGAAAGGAGACAACTCGTCAAATTGATTGTATTCTTCCTCGTCCACTACATTCTCAACTCCGACAATCCTCCTTTTTCCATGAAGAACTACGTGGTGCTTTTTATTTGCGGGTCAGTTACATAGAAGACTTGAACAACTTGATTAGCCAGTACGAACGGTTCATCTTTTTATCTGACACGTTCGAGGTCCACGGTAGTGACGCCGTACTTGTCGATCTTCACCTGTGGGAGATGGACCCAACGACACCGAAATAGGAGGATCTTAAAAAGCACGTAGTCGAGCTCCCATATCTCCTCTATTTGCCCATAGTAGGAGCTCCTCAGCCCATCGGTACTGAATGCATCTATGCGGGCACCGCTATTCTGGACTGTGCTCTTCCTATCATGAGCTACCGTATAAAATATGTACACATTTATGTCGTATCCTTGCCATGTGATAATTGTAAAGTGTAGCAAGCTAGGGGAAGGTACGTTCGTCCTGTATCGGTCTCTTTCAGTGCTAACTCGGTCCTTATGTTCATATCAACCAAGTCACGCTGTGCGTTTACGCCATCATTTGTTTTGCCACAAATGTTCAGTAAGAGACCAATCAAGCTATCACATACATTCTTCTCTACGTGCATGACATCGATGCAGTGGCGAACTTCTAAGTGCTCCCTATAAGGCAAGTCCCAAAAAATTGACCACTTCTTCCAGATGTTCTTCTAACGGGTTCTTAATTTACGTCTCTTTCCAAGCACAACATCGATATCCTTAACCATATCATAGACCTTTTTCCCTCTAAAAGCCCTTGGAACTGAACCATCCTTCTTATTTCCATCGAATTGTTTCTTCATCTTGCGGTATGGGTGACTCCTGGGAAGGAACCTACGGTGGACGATATACACGCTTTTATGAGTTGTTCAACTATACACTCTCCGTAGCATCTAAGCAATGCGACAAAGCTTTGGCTCCTTTTATCGAAGTCTTGACAGTTACCAAGGGTAGAAAAATCATTGATGGTGCAGAACAACATGGCACGTAAAGTAAAGCTCTCTCGCTTGTACGCATCCCATACCTGCACCCTTCGCTCCACAAAGTGTCACAAGATCTTCCAAAGAATGGTGCTAGGTTCACATCAATATCATTCCTGTGTTGCTTCAGCCCTTGGATAAGTAGTGACATCAAAATGTACTTCCGCTTCATACACAGCCAAGGAGGAAGGTTGTACATACATAGACTCACGGGTCAGGTGCTATGTCGGCTGCTCATGTTACCGAAAGGATTCATTCCATCCGTACTCAACCCTAACCTTATGTTTCTCGGTTCCGCACTGAACTCTTCAAAGCTCCAATCGAAGTTTCTCCACTGGGCAGAATCAGCAGGGTATCTTAGCTTTCCATCTCTCTTACGCTCCTCCGAGTGCCAACGCAACAATCTTGCCTCCTTTGGGTTAGCAAATAAACGCTTCAAACGCGGGATCACAGGCAGATACCACAACATCTTAGTAGGAGGTCCTTGCTTTACCTTAGCAAGATTCGACGCTTGTATCGGATGCTTTGCACACAGACATACATGCATATCTCGCATACTCTTTACTAGAGATGATACAATCGTTCGGACATGCATATATTCTTTCTACTTCCATTCCCAATGGACAAAAACATTCTTTGCTTGGTAGGTGGTGTTGGGCAACACGCTTTCTCCTAAGGATGTCCGCTAGAGACCTAACAACGCCGTGAAACTCTTATCGAACCAACCATTGCTTGCCTTCAATTTAAGCAGTTTAAGCACGATTGACAACCTTGTGTATTCCGGCTTGCAGCTAGGGAACAAAGGTCTCACTGAGTCCTCCATTAAGCCCTCTGTAGGATCAAGGATAACCGACTAGAGGGGTGTGAATAGGAGATTTTTAAACTTTTTGACAATTTAACAATTTAGCCAATTATCAACTTAGTCTAAGTAAGATATAATTCTAGCTAAGCAATTTAACACAATAGACAAGCTAGAAATATGAATACGGAAATATAAAGACTAGAAATAACCACAATGACACAAGGATGTTTTTCCTGTGGTATCGAAGACTTGCCGGTCTTCACTAGTCCACGTTGAGGAAGCTTGATCAACTCAAGCTGGCTCCATGAATTAAGCCTTCCTCGATCACTAGTGGTAGCTCTTCTCCTCTCCGGATAGGTGAGCTCCAACCTTCACAAATGCCCGGGTCTTCTCACAATCTCCTTTGAGAAGATCACCGAACCAATCTCCAAGCCGTCTAGGAGACAACAATCTCCAAGAGTAATAGAGCAAGAGATCTTCACTTGAAAGTGCTCTAATGCCACAATGATCAAACTCAAATAAATGCTCTTGAAAAACCTCAACTACCTTTGCAAAAGGAATTAAATGCTCTCAAATGAGTTGGAAACAATGCAAAGGGCTCAAGGGGGTTTTATGAGGTTCAACAACACTTCTAGTTGCAGTGGGTGAGATATTTATAGCCTCCACCCACTGCACTAGCCGTTGGGCACGAAATCCCTAATTTCTCAGATGGCGCGTCGATCAAGACGCAAAAGTGGTCGGTCAGCCTTGCCGTAACGGTTGTTTTTCCTCCTCTGCAACACATTAAATGCACAGGAAAAATAGCCGTTACGGTGACCTCGGTCGATCAGCAGTGTATGCTTGTGTTAGTCCTACCACGTAAAAATAGAAAACGCTTAAAACACCTACTGGAAAAAGCCGACTGCTTGGAACAACTGGGAGTGCGGTCAGTCCGCGAGTATGCCGGCGGTCAGTCCGGCCTTAAGATTTCAATCGAAAATCCTCCTTTGGAAAATGTTGACCGCGTCCAAGACCCGGGAGTGCGGTCAGTCCGGCACTTAGCCGTCGGTTAGTCCGGCCCAGAGGATTTTCAGCAAAACAAAAAAAAAACCACTTACTGGAAAATGATGACCGCCTTCTTTGGTCCCAAGACACCGTCATCCCCGACAATTACGTCGGTCCATCCGGCCCAAAGAATTTCAAGAATTTAAATCGAGGCCAAACCAAAACAAATCCAAGATTAAACCAAATATGATTTGAGCAATTGTGGCATCATTCTCTTTCAAGGTACTCAATTCTTGAACCCTCTTTATAGTACTATTGTCTAGCCTATAACCCGTCTTCCAACCAATTCACCTAAGACCAGTAAAATAAAAGGATTCTAGGCTGTTGTACCTTGTCTTTGAGCCAAATGATCTTCATGTAATCCTTTCAAGGCAATTCTGTGTCATCAAAAGCACCAATGGGACTTAACCTTGTAAATACTCAATAAACACGTTAATCCCATATTCACATATTATCATTAATTACCAAAACAATTTTAGGGGCCTAGATGCTTTCAATCTCCCCTTTTTTGGTAATTGATGACAATACACCTAATATGTGAGAGAATGATTGTTTTGAATATACTATGAGTGTATATTCTTTTGATGACTTAACAACGAAATAATTCTTGCAATAAGCTTAAATGAGTTTTGAGAATTATTTCCTTGTTAAATCCTGTTTAAAGAAAGCTCCCACTAGACATGTGCATATAAAAGGTAGAGAATTTTTGCAAGCACATGTAGAGATTTTTAGAGAATTTTGGCGGAGTTTCTTTGACATAATGGAACTTGAGGAAATGCAACACTATATTAACATTATAAACATAGCATTTCAAGAGAGTAATATAAGCACAAGATTAACCAACAAGTTCATCAAGATAAAGACCATAACAAGCATATAAGCACATAATCATTCAACCAAGCTCATAGACGGTAAAGCATTAAGCGTTCATAGAAGAGGTTCAATAAGCTTACATAGATAACAAAAGAGAGCAATAAGCTTATCCTCTAACTATTACACACAAAAGTCCAACAAGCATTCAACAACCATAATAGATATCTAATATAGAGTATATAGGACTTCTCCCCCTTTGGCATCAAATACCAAAAGCTACGAAGTAGGGGGAGGAGGAGGAGGAGCGACAGTCGACGTGGAAAGGGCTGCAGGAGGATCAATGCGCCGATGCCGAGAATAAGTGACAGTCTGCTCAATCGATGAGACGCGAGTGGTCATCTCAGCGATGTTAGTCTGAATCTCCGAAACCCAACCAGTCATCTGATCCAAGCGCTGAAGCACAACAGAGTTGGACTGCTCCACGGCTGCCTGGCGAGAGTCCAAAGACTGAGTGGTACTCTCTAGGGCATCCATGCGATGATCCAGAACCTCTAAGCGACGATCCACTACATCGAAGCGAGATACTATTGTGTTGATGCCAGTGTGCAGAACCTCCAACAACAGAGGATCAAGTCCACCCCGCCGAGGGGCGGCCGAGGAGAAGCCGGAGCATCAAAGAACGGGTGAAGAGGCATGTTCCTCAAGTCTCTCCGTGGTCGCTTCCGCTTGTCTTGCTTGTGAGGAAAGGGAGTGGCACCATTGAAGTCAGTTGTTTTCAAAATAAGCTGTTTGATGTAAGGTGCATAATACATTCTCTTTCCCAAATCACCTTGGCAAGATTGCAACTCAGTCAAGATTAGATGCATAATATCAAACTTCTTTCCTTGCATCACATAATCTATGACATTCCAGGTATGACCTCGAATAGCGTCATTGTTGCCACTCCTGGGCAAGATGGTGGCCCTGATTATCCTATTAATGACACTAGGAATAGGTCTCAGACCGGCAACCTTACTAGGGACAACTCCAGCATAGGTAGGATCATAGAACTGAGTCTGCTCTGGAGTCTGTAAAGCGGGCTCAAGGTGAATCGTAACATACTCACGTGCTGGCAGATTGAGGGCCTCCTCAAAATGACGCTTGGTGGCCGTGTAGCGCACCGAGCCTGTCATCCATGTTACAGTGGCCAAATTAGATGGAATGTAAGCAGAGCATAAAACCGATTTAATTACCTCCTCATTGAAGTTACACTTGATGCTAACAATTCCATCCAAGCCAGCATTGCAAAAGCGAGAATACAAACTTGCATACCGAGTTTGCTCATTGAGATAAGACCAATCAATGTATTTCTGAATAGCAAACTGCTTGTGAAGCACCACATGATTGTAGCAATCCTCCTGAAATATTGAGTGAAATCGCTCATCTGTGGCTGTCCTGGGTTGCCCATATGGAGATTGCTTCCTGAGTTGCTTGAAATCATCATTTCGGATAGACCGAAGATCCACACGAGGCTCAGGTGGAAACTCCTCAACAGCATCATCCTCTTCGGCCATGTGGTCGCTAGCACTCGGCACAGAGGATAAAGACGGCGAGGACCCCGCTTCGTCACTGTCGGAGTGCACAACAGGAGGACGACGAGTAGCTCTCCGGGGAGGATTGCATCGGGGTTGGCTACGGTCTTGGTCCTTGCTATGATCACTGGAGAGATAGACAAGACTAATCAAGGAGTGAGTTGAAATGAATAATGATTATCGAATCGACAAAACAGAAGTTTTTTCTGTCGGGCCTAACCGCAGTGAGCTTGGTTGGCCATCCGCAGTAGCGCTGGATCGGTCAGACGCAACATGTCGGTTAGTCTGGCCTTGACCGAAAAAGCTAGGGTTTTGTCAATTTCAATGGAATCTTTACAATGCAGGTCATAATCTGACAATCAAGTGTGTAAGACGACAAAGGGGGGTATACTCAAGAATGATTAACGTCCTTGGAATAGATCTAGAGAAGACTCAAGAGGGATTGATCGATTATTGGAGAAAAGAGGAAAACCTTGCGGTGTCGTAGGAGGAAGAGGAGCCGGTGGCGATGAGGGGAGCGTCCGGCGGTGAGGAGGAGCAACCGACGGCGTGGAGACGAGGGAACGCTCCGAGGACGGCGATGCAGTTGAGAGAGGAGAGGGAAACCGTCGAGTGAGATGAGAAAGAAAAGGGGCGAATGACGGGTCGGTGGAAAAATAAAGGAGAGAAACTGATGAACATTAACTGCTGCGCGCGGTCAGACCGCAGGGTAAAGCTTGGTCAGTCCGGGCACTAGCCTGCGGGTTGACCGCGCCTCGAGATTTTTGAGAGATAAGCAGAGTTTTTTGTGTTGTCTTTGCTCCATAGAGTTAGCACACAACAAAAAAACCATCTTGGAGCAATTTCAACGAGATTAGATCAACAAAAGAGTTTTGAACATATATTTTTAAGAAAATAGAGCAATTTTTAAGAAAACGATTTGAATGAATTAAAGGAAGGAAACACGAGATTTGTTACTTGTGAAGATATGTATAAATATAAAATACTATTTGGAGGCAATATATGAGAGAAAACATTGCCTAAATAGCAATACTCAATTTATGCTAGAATTGACACAAGTGAGATTTTCGGGTTCTAGGCTATTTTTGAGCGAGATTCAAACTTAAATAACTTTGATTTGGTTGAGAGTTTGAAATACCTATGAATACGAAAAAGGTCATGAATAACCATCTTTAGATTTTTTTTTCCTTTTGGGAGCAAAATCAAATTCCTTTTGGAATAGTTTTTGGATGAAAATCCGTTTTTGGTCAAAAACAAGATATATAAGAAACTAGTTTTGGTCAAAACTTGATTTTTCTTTTAAGATAGATAATTTTGAGATATTTTCAACCAAAAACCTTTGAAATACACTAGAGAATAGATGTAGCTAGTTTTTCAAGAGGTTTGATTGATAAAAACCAAATTTTGACTTTTTGACCAAAAGGATTGGTTTTTGGAAACACATTCTAGCATGTTTGTTGATATGTGCATAATTAGAGATGTGGTATACATAGTGATTGTGTAGCACTCCACCTAAATGTGTTTCCCATCTTAGTTCTTGAAACAAGAGAATCACGAGAGAAACGAATTCAATCAAGATTTCAGAAACATAATGTAATCAAATGACATTAGAAAAATTTATGACATTTAACTCATTCCTCAATTTGCAAAAACAGCCTTCATCTAAAGGTATTGTGAAAATATCCGCTAATTGGTCTTCGGTTCTTATGTGGCTAATTTTAATATCTCCCTTGCTCACATGATCTCTCAAGAAATGGTGGTGAATATCTATATGCTTGGTTCTTGAGTGTTGAACAAGGTTATTAGCAATTTTCACGGCACTATCATTGTCACACAAAAGAGGTATTTTATCAAATTTAATTCCATAATCCATCAATGTTTGCCTCATCCATAGCAATTGAGCACAACAACTTCCTACGGAAACATATTCGGCTTCGGCGGTGGATAATGCTACGGAATTTTGTTTCTTGGATGACCATGATACTAAGGATCTTCCTAATAATTGACAACTACTCGAGGTGCTTTTTCTATCCGCTTTGCAACCCGCATAATCTGAATCGGAATATCCAATTAATTCAAATTTAGCTCCTTTGGGGAACCATAGGCCAAAGCTAGAGGAATGCTTTAAATATCTAAGAATTCTTTTAACGGCCATAAGATGACATTCTTTTGGAGAAGCTTGAAAACGCGCACACATACAAACACTAAACATGACATCGGGCCTAAATGCGGTAAGATAAAGCAAGCTGCCAATCATGGATCTATAAAGCTTTAAATCTACCGGTTTACCTCCCTCATTTAGATCAAGATGACCATTTGTAGCCATGGGAGTCTTGATAGGCTTTGCATCTTCCATGCCAAATCTTTTAAGTAAATCCTTCACGTACTTGGCTTGACTTATGAAA
Organism: Phyllostachys edulis; assembly: GCA_036346405.1. NCBI lineage: Eukaryota > Viridiplantae > Streptophyta > Magnoliopsida > Poales > Poaceae > Phyllostachys > Phyllostachys edulis. The sequence goes on along the minus strand of CM070546.1, from coordinate 46,933,464 downwards.
GTCCCATCTTTGAGTTGCTTGATTTGAAGTCCAAGGAAATAGCTTAATTCTCTAATCATTGACATTTCAAATTCCCTAGACATCATATCACCAAATTCTTTGCAAAAATCTTGATTAGTAGACCCAAAAATGATATCATCAACATAAATTTGACATACAAAGAAATCATCATCTAAAACTTTAGTAAACAAAGTTGAATCAATTTTTCCGATTTTGAATCCTTTTGAGACTAGAAAATCTCTAAGGCGTTCATACCATGCTCTAGGAGCTTGTTTAAGACCATAGAGCGCCTTGGAGAGTTTATAGACATGATTTGGATTTTTAGGATCTTCAAAACCGGGAGGTTGTTCAACAAAAACAAGTTCGGATATTTTACTATTTAAGAATGCACTCTTAACATCCATTTGAAATAATTTAATATAAAAGCATGATGCAAATGCAAGTAATATCCGAATTAACTCAAGTCTAGCTACGGGAGTGAAAGTTTTACCAAAATCCAAACCTTCAACTTGTGAATATCCTTGAGCGACCAATCTTGCTTTGTTTCGAACAACCAAACCATTCTCATCTTGCTTATTCCTAAAGACCCATTTTGTGCCAATGACATTGTGTTCTTTGGGTCGATCCACTAATGTCCAAACTTCATTCCGGGTGAAATTATTAAGTTCTTCATGCATCGCGTTCACCCAGTCCGGATCGTCAAATGTTTCTTCTACATGCTTTGGCTCAATAGAAGAGACAAAAGAGTAATGTTCACAAAAAGAAGCAACACGAGAGCGAGTTTGGACACCCTTACTTACGTCACTCAATATTTGATCTATTGGATGATCCTTTGTAATTGCATTGTGGATTCTTGGTGGTAGGTTGGATGGTTGATCATCTTCCTTGTTATCCTCTTCATTAATTTGTACTTGACTTGTGGAAGATGTGAGTGGTTCAACTTGAGTGGAAGATGATGGATTGTCTTCGGGCTTGATGTCGCCTATTTGCATATGTTTCATTGCTTTTCTTAAGGCTTCATCACCTACATCATCCAAATTCTCATGCTCTTCTTGAGAGCCGTTAGTTTCATCAAATTGCACATCGTGTCTTTCTTCAACTAAACCGGAGTTTTTGTTAAAGACACGATAAGCCTTGCTATTTGAAGAATAACCAAGCAAGAAATCAACATCGCAACGACTATCGAATTTTGAAAGACGAACACCCTTCTTTAAAATATAACACTTGCAACCAAAAACTCGAAAATAAGAGATGTTCGGTTTTCTTCCTACAAGAAGCTCATAGGAAGTCTTTTTCAAAAGCTGATGCAAATTAAGACGGTTTATGGCATGACAAGTGGTATTAATAGCTTTCGCCCAAAAGCTATCGGAAGTATTGTACTCATCAAGCATTGTCCTAGCCATTTCAATTAATGTACGATTTTTCCTTTCTACAACTCCATTTTATGTAACATCCCAAATAATGGTGTGTGTTTCAAATGTAATAAAATGAGGATAAATTAAAACTTTTGATGCCTCATGATGTCATTTGAAATTTTCTAGAAATTTTCCCCTAGTAATTCCTATTTCCAAAGAACAATGTTTCTATTGATGGAAGTTGTTGTCCTTAAAAACTTTCAAATTTAATCTTATAATCATCCTCTAGAAATATTTTTCCTATCATCTTGATCATCCTAGTAACCTCTCTGCAAAATCTCATAATTTTTAGATTTTGTTTGCTATTTGAAAAGAGCTAGTCAAACCAGTTTGAATTCTGGTCAAACCCCTAGGGCAGCAGCTTGTGAATTTTTTAGAGATCAATGAATTGCATAAAAATTTCTTAAAAAATTACACAAGGTTTTTCTCTGATCCAGCAAGCTTCCATAAAAATTTCAAAAGTTTTGGAGCTTCAGAGCTATCTCTAAAAATTCCCCAAATCACCTCAGCCTTATTTTCTCAAAATCTGATGTCACTGTTCCTCTGACTCAAACCAGACTCAGGTCCGGCCCGAGCCAACTTGGCTCGACCGAGTCATCTTATCGCGCGTCGCATGCAGCCGTCCGATCGCGCATCAACGGCCACGATCGCGTACCGTTTCGATCAGTTTGGGGAACTCTCGCGCAACGTCGATCATTCGATCGCGATCCAACGGCTCGCGTCGACCCCTTTTCACCTGAGCTTGCGGCCGCGCTGTGTCTTTGCGTCACGGGACGCACCCGTTAGTCCCGTATCCTACCTCTGGCACTCGCGGACAGAAACCAGACGCCACGCGCCCGCGTCGCTCTGCCGCGCCCCCGTCCTCGCCAGGTCACGCCGTGAGCCACCGCCCTTGTCCACCTATCCGGGAGCGTCCCCGCTTAACGCCGCCTCCTTCTCCGTCCATTGCCCCGCTCAAAACCCCCTCTTCCCCCTCCGAATTGCTCACTTTCCCTCTCGGTGGCTGAGGGAAGGGAGGCAAGTTCTTCACCTCCTCTTCGGTAAGCACCCCACCTCGGCGCGCTTCCTCTTCCCCATTCGACACCTTATCCATTTTTTCTAACCACGGCTCATGTTGTGGCTTGAAGGTCTTGAACCACCACCGACGCTCTCGGCGAACCCAAAGCGTGCACCGAAAGCCTTCATCGTGCCATTTTCACCCCGGTGAGCTCCTTTCCATTTCTTTGTGCGTCACCTCATGTGCTACGCTATGAGGAGTAAAACCCCTCATCTAATTTCCCAAATGATTCAACAGGGTTGTCGGATTTGGGAGTTTTTCATTTTCGGCCGAGGAACACTATTCCTCTTCTCCCTCTCTGGTCGGTAAGACATTACCCGATTCCCTTGGTTTTCACCATCTAAGCACCATCCTTAAGCTTTCTCATCAGCCTTTTGGCTCTCTCTTTGCTCAGGCTGAGCTCTCCTCGGAAGCACCTCTCCCACCGCCGCTGTTGTTCGCCGACCGCCCATCTCCGACGAGCTCTTCCTCACCGCGTCATCTCGGTGAGCCCTTTACACCTCTGGGTCTCTCACGTGTGCGTTAGTTGGGTCAATACACCGTCAGGTTGCGTTGTGCCATTGTTGGCCGTAGAGCCCCACCGCCTCTTCGCATCGTGCCGCCGCTTCACATCGTCCTGGCCATCGCCACCGGCACCGTCGTGTGCGTAAGGGTGCCAGGAACCCGTTGCGATCACTCACATGCGCTGCCATGGCCGGGGGTGACAGCAATTTGCTGGAGAAGAATCAGAGCCGCGCGTGTGTCCCGCGTTGTCGGAATGCCGACCAAATCAGTTGGTCATTAACGAGCCAAATCCCATTGCTTTTAGCGCTAATGACTGATTAGGTCTTTAATGCTGTCTTAAGTGAGTTGTGAGTCTATTGCATGTGGGCCCTTGTATTCTGTTTAGGGATTGTGTAGTTGTGTAGTGCGTTTTCTGTTAAGCAAAGCGTATTTCCTTAGCGCTTAAATCAGAAATCCGTTTTTAGACTTGGAAGGCGTAGTTCGAGAAATACGCTTTCGGTGTCATCTCCCTTGGGGCTGGGTCAAAGTTGACCAGGTCAAGTTTGACCGCGACCCCACTGGTCAGTGAGTTGGGCTAAGTTGAGCTGGGTATAAAAAGTATTGCATGTTTATATAATTTCCGAAATGTTTTATTTGTGAACTGAAAATTGGTTAAACTTCAAAATTGTATAAGTAATTCATTTTAGCTCCAAAATTGATGATTCAAATTTTTTTAGTTTCCTTTTTAAATGCACTTTAATATAAAAATGGTTTAAACCATGTTACTGTTCCAGAAATCATATTTGGCAAAATTACTTTAGGTTTAGTATTATTGTTGCACTAAAAATTGCTCTAACTTTAAAAATGCATAAGTATTTCTCTGTAACTCCAAAAAGAGTAAACTCAATTTTGTTAGAATCCTCTGTTAGTGTAGTTTATTGTAAATTAGGTTTTGAGCATGATACTATTGTTGAAAATCTTAGTTTGCATGTAACTTGAGTACTACTTTCATAACTTTGAAAAATCATAGAAAAATCATCTTAGCTCCAAATGAGGTGAATAAAATTCCATTGTTCATCTCATGAGGTGCTATGCCTACCATAAAAATTTCAAGTGCACCACTGTTCTGGAAATTTTCACCAAAATAATTAATTAGGATGAACAGTAACCGGTGGTATTTTTATTGGATTTTCCAGAAAGCTGTCATTCAAACTGTTATAACTTTTGCATAGAACATCCAAATGAACTAATTCTTGTTGCTAAATTCATCTAAAATCATGCTCTACCTTCTGTGAATTTTTCATAATTTTTGGATGACTTTGATTTTTGGGTCTTTTCGGTTTTATTCGCTTCTTATTGTGCTTTCGATTCTTTCGCTAGGTTCCAACGAAATTATTGATTGCGCGAGTGACCCTCTGCAGCAAGATAATCAACCTCAGCAAGGCAAGCAGTTTGATCATAAAAGTCCTATTACTTTCAAGTCTAATACTTTGTTTACAAATTGTATGTATGCATGCTTTTGTGTCAAAGTAATTTTCCTGATTAGAGGTAGCTATTCCTATTGCATGGTTGCCCTTAAATTGTGATCCCCTGCCACAAAACATAAGTTAATAATATCGCTAGTGAATTAGAGCCCGGTGATTTAATTATGCTCTTTTATTGCCTTTACGGTGTCATACTTAGAAATGGTTAGCTACCGGTAGAATTGGGCGGTTATCGACTTAGTCGATAACCTTAATCACACAAAATTATTATTATCGTTATGCCCAGCACCTTGTGCTTTGTTACTTTATAAAGTCAAAAACTGAAAATGAAAATGAAATGTTTTGGACTTGGGCACAATGGTTGATGCTGTGAATTTATGGTGTGACTAGAATGGTGCCCGGGTCAACAAGGACCGAACATCTTGGACACTAAGCCAAGCGCTTATTGCGTGCTAACCACATGAGAGGGATATGGGACCTCTCTTGACTTAGTACTTTGGCGTGTGTTAGCTCCGAGTTGCATGGTGGGTTATTGGGTGAGCAGTAGTGGAGGTTATCCACTGCAAGGAGCATCGTCCTTTTTAAGGAGGTGAGCATCTTTGATGACTCCGCATCAACGTATGGGGCTTCCTCCCATATGGGCGACTCGTAGTTAATACATAATATTGGAAATGTCTCGTAGGACTTAGCCTTACCGGCATACCAACGGAAGTGTGCTTAATCTAGTGGCAAAAGAGGCGGTCTGGCGTGTGGGTACATTGGTACACCCTTGCAGGGTTCAAACTATTCGAATAGCCTCATCCTAGGTTATGGACATGCTTGGTAAGGTCTCTACAAGAGTTAGACTACAACATTTAATTAAAACTTGATGTGGGTGGTATGAATGGGGAATTCATGCTATTGTTGTGGTGGCTATTGGGTTAGCCACTTCCAGGATGTCTTGTTATTATTCATCTCTTTATATCGCTGTTTTTATCAAATAAAAACAGATTGTAAAATTGCTTTAAATCTATTACATTATTGCAAATGAAAACTTGCTTTATGCTGAAAATGAGTCTAGAGCCTGCTCCACTTAAATAAGCTTGCATGTAGCTATTTATATAGGCCTATTACTCTACACGGAAGTCTTGTGAGTACATTTTTGTACTCATTTGCTATGCTTTAATTAAATTGTTGCAGAGGAGGAAGGTGAACCCCAAGGGTTATACTTCTGCGAGATGTGCGGTGGTTTCGAGGACTAGGTTGGTGGTCCGGTTGGTTGCCTTGTGGGTTTAAGGCACACTACTTGGCTTTTGTTTATCGCCATCTTATGGCACTTTGCTTCCGCTGTTATTTAAGACTCTTTAGTTGTATTTGGCCGGTCGGCCCCTTTTGTAATAACTCTATATTTGTATGTCTTTTGAATTGCTTAGTTGTGCTTTGGATTCTATTGTGTTGAATGGAATTGATGCATAATTTTTGTATGGGGTATGTGTACTGCATTCTGGGAAGTACATATACGCCGAGAGTCGTGATATTTGATTTGTAATGCTTGAATCATCTTAATGGTTAAGTATTACAAGTTAAATTCCCCGGGTTCTCATATTTTGCTCCGGAGTGTAGGTTGTGGAAAGTTAGTGTTTTATACCAAGTTCAACACAAAAGTCTTCAACTTTAGTATTCTTGAACTCGGTACCATTATCACTATGGATTTCTTTATTTTGAAATCAAATTCATTTTGGGCCCTTTTTGCAAATATTTTGAAAATACCGGAGGTTTCACTTTTATCATCTAGGAAGAATACCCATGTGTATCTAGAGTAATCATCCACAATAACCAAACAATAGCTATTTCCCCTCATACTCTTATAGGTTGTTGGCCCAAACAAATCCATATGTAAGAGTTCCAATGGTCTAGAAGTTGACATGATACTTTTGGAAGGATGAGAATTAGCGACTTGTTTACCTGCTTGACAAGCACTACAAAGTCTATTTTTCTCAAATTTCACATTTTTCAAGCCAACAACTAAATCATGTTTGAAAAACTTTTTGAGTTGAATCATTCCAACATGAACTAGCCTTCTATGCCAAAGCCAACCCAAGGAGGTTTTTGCTAATAAACAAGTTTTCAAACAAGATTCACTTGAACTAAAATCTACTAAGTAAAGATTTTCAAATCTAAAGCCTTTGAAAGCTAAAGAGCTATCTTTTGCATTAGAGATGGTTACACCTTCACTAGAGAAATAACAAATTAGTCCAAGATCACATATTTGAGCAACGGATAGCAAGTTAAAGTTTAATGATTCTATCAAAAAAACATTAGAAATGGAAAGGTCATTGGAGATAGCAATTTTACCCAATCCTATTACCTTTCCTTTGCTATTATCGCTAAATGTGATCTTGTCTACTCCTTTTCCATTCTCGAATGTGGTGAACATTTTTCTATCACCGGTCATGTGTTGAGTGCATCCACTATCAAGCACCCAATGTTTTCCACCGGTTTTATAGTTCACCTACAAAACAAGAATCAAGTTCTTTTAGGTACCCAAATTTGTTTGGGTCCTTGGAGGTTAGTAACCAAGGATTTAGGCACCCAAATAGCATTCTTTTTAGCGCCTAAAATCGAAGTGCCAACAAAACGAGCAACTACTTTACCATCCTTAGTCTTTCTAAACATATAGCATGAATCATATATACCGAGTGATGGAACCTTACCCTTAGGATAATTTTGTTGCACATGTCCTAATTCCCGGCACTTATGGCAATACATACCATTTTGCCTCACAAATCTTGTGGGCTTGTTTACCGGCTTCTTACCTTTCTTAGGCACATACCCAAGATCTTCCTTATTGAATGAGCACCTTTGCTCACTCAAAAGCTTGTCAAGAGTAGTCTTACCCTTGAAGCACCTTTCCAAGTTTTTACTTAGCTTGGTCACTTGTTCCTTTAACTCATTGTTCCCAACAATAAGCTTTGCGTGATTTTGCTCAACAATATCATGATTAGTATTAATACTAAAGCAACATGGCAAAGCGATAGGATCATTACATAAAATAGATGCACTAGTTTTAGCGATTTCTAAGCTAGGCATATCATCAATAATATCACATGTAATTCCTATACTAGAACAAGACTTATTTGAATATTCTTGGATAAGCAAGTCATGAGCTTCCTTTAGCCCCTCATAGGAATCTCTTAGAGAATTATGTTCTCTATTCAAGACTTTATACTTTGACTTTTCTTTTCCAAGATATTCGCTTAATTCATCAAGCATATCCATTAATTCATCATAAGTTGGTTCATCATTATTGATAGATTTTACATTATCTCCTTTTGCCCTAAGAAAAGTAGGAGTGGAGAATAGCGACGGAGCTTCCTTGATGGCGATGCCGACTAGTCCCTTCTTCTTGGGGGACTCTTTCTCATCGGAGTCGGAGTCGCTTGACTCATCATTTGAATCCCACTCTCCAATGTGGGCTTCATTCTTGCCATCCTTGTGAAGCTTCTTGAAAAGCTTCTTCTTGTCGTTGTATTCGTTCTTCTTGAATGGCTTGCCCTTGTCATCCTTCTTTTCGGGGCAACGAGAGGCAATGTGCCCCTTTTCTTCACAATTATAGCATCGAATGTTGCTATATCTCTTCTTGTCATTTGAGGATTGCCCCTTCTTGAACTTGTCGAAGTTATAGCTTCTATTGGGGCGCCTCTTCATGACCCTCTTCATTCTTCTCACAAGGAGTGCATACTCCTCATCGGATTCATCTTCTTCATCCTCATCATCAATTGATTCTGCTTTGGCTTTGAAAGCGGTAATCTTCTTCTTTGAGGAAGATGTTTCCAAGAGCTCTTCCTTGTCCTTCTTGAATAACTCATTTGTGATGAGATTGCCCAAGAGCCCTGTTGGTGTCATTCATGGCAACTCGGGTGAGTTGAGAAATAGCGTCACCAACGTCTCATACTTATCCGGAAGAGCCCTAAGCATCTTGCGAACAATATCAACATCAAGAAGGTTAGTCCCAAGGCCTTTGAGCTCATTCACAATGTTGTTGAGTCTTGAATACATCTCATTGATGTTTTAATGAGGCAATATAATGAATGTCTCATATTTAATCTGAAGCCTATGCAATTTGGATTCTTTGACCGTGGATGTTCCCTCATGGATTTCCGAGAGGGTGGTCCAAATATTATGAGTGGTTTCTAAGTTGCTCACTCTATTGAACTCATCCGCGTTCAAAGCGCCAAAGAGAGCGTTCATAGCTTGTGCATCTAAATGAGCATTACGCTCCTCTTGCTCCATGGAGAGTAGTGGATTAAGAGGCATGACGTAACCCTCATTTACGATTTTTCTAAATTCTCGGACTCATAGCCTTTAAATAAATTGACATTTTAATTTTCCAATAAGCATAATTAGAACCATCAAAGAGAGGAGCCTTTCCTATAGCAATTACCTCACTAGCCATCTTTTTCTCTCTTAGACGGTTAAGTCTAAATCAATGAGAGGCTAAGCTCTGATACCACTTGCAGGATCAAGGATAACCGACTAGAGGGGGGTGAATAGGAGGTTTTTAAACTTTTTGACAATTTAACAATTTTAGCAAATTATCAACTTAGTCTAAGCAAGATATAATTTTAGCTAAGCAATTTAACACAATAGACAAGCAAGAAATATAAATGCGGAAATGTAAAGACTTGAAAAATCTTCACTTGAAAGTGCTCTAATGCCACAATGATCATACTCAAATAAATGCTCTTGAAAAATCTCAACTACCTTTGCAAAAGGAATTGAATGCTCTCAAATGAGTTGGAAACAATGCAAAGGGCTCAAGGGGGTTTTATGAGGTTCAACAACACTTCTAGTTGCAGTGGGTGATGTATTTATAGCCTCCACCCACTGCACTAGCCGTTGGGGCACGAAATCCCCAATTTCTCAGATGGCGCGGTCAGACCGCAAGCAAAAGCGTGGTCAGTCCGGCCCTTGCCGTAACGGTCGTTTTTCCTCCTCTGCAACGCATTAAATACACGGGAAAAATAGCCGTTATGGTGACCCTAGTTAGACCGCAGGTGTATGCGCGGTTAGTCCGGCCTACAGAAAAATGGAAAACGCTTAAAACACCTACTAGAAAAAGCTGACCGCTTCGAACAACCGGGAGTGCGATCAGTCCGCGAGTATGCCGGCGGTCAGTCCGGCCTTAAGATTTCAACCGAAAATCCTCCTTTGGAAAATGTTGACCGCGTCCAAGACCCGGGAGTGCGGTCAGTTTGGCACTTAGCCGTCGGTTAGTCCGGCCCAGAGGATTTTTTGCAAAACCGAAAACAACCACTTATTGGAAAATGCTGACCGCCTTCTTTGGTCCCAAGACACCGTCCATCCCCGACAATTTACGTCGGTCAGTCCGGCCTCCAAAGAATTTCAGCAAATTTAAATCGAGACCAAACCAAAAACAAATACAAGATTAAACCAAATATGATTTGAGCAATTGTGGCATCATTCACTTTCAAGGTACTCAATTCTTGAACCCTCTTTATAGTACGGCTGTCTAGCCTATAACCCGGTCTTCCAACCAATTCACTTAAGACCGGTAAAATAAAAGGATCCTAGACTATTGTACCTTGTCTATGAGCCAAATGATCTTCATGTAATCCTTTCGCGTGCAATTCCAGGTCATCAAAAGCACCAATGGGACTTAACCTTGTAAATACTCAATAAACATGTTAATCCCATATTCACATATTATCATTAATTACCAAAACAATTTTTAGGGGCCTAGATGTTTTCACCCTCAAATTTACAAAAAATCTCTCACTGTAGTTCTCTTCAAGATCGCGTAGCATCCGATCCAGATTGTCATCGTGCGATCTATCCTCATCAAAAGCATACCACATCCAAAGATATCGTTGACTTCCTACGATGTCATCATTATTAACTTCGTAATCGCTCTTCACCGTGGATCGGTCCAACATGTATACCCTTTTTGAAACCCTTCAATCAAGTGCGCTTCGATCTGCGTAGGGTTATTAAACATCTTCAGATTACCGCAATCAATGCATGGACAGTACATAAATTTTATCCCCTTCTTCAACATATCCTACTCGGTGACTCTTCTAAAAGCAACCATGCCATTAATGTACTCTTGACTCACACGGTTCACACCGTACATCCAGTTTCGGTCCATGTACGCTACGCATGTAACAAATTAGTGTCAAATTAGATTAATAAACTGCAAGTACGTACTCTTCCTATTTACCAAACATACTTAAATTGATTAGCGATTAATTCATAGCAAACATAAAGGGTTATAGATCGTTACCCTCGGAGCTCACGACGAAAATACGAAATATCTCTCGAGAATACTCTCCTTCTCCTCCCTTCCTCCTCTCCTTATCCTCCCTTCCCTCTCTATCGGTGGCGACATGGGCTTCCTATTTACCAAACATACTTAAATTAATTAGCGATTAATTTATAGCAAACATTAAGGGTTATAGATCGTTACCCTCGGAGCTCACGATGAAAATACCAAATATCTCTCGAGTCAAGCTTATTTGTGAGAAGCCCTCGCATGTGATACTCACCTATCAAAGACGGTTTTTGGAAGCAAGTTGCAGGTGGCGCAATGGGGGAGGAGGCAGCGGGGTGGAGGAGGCACTAGGGGCAAGGGTCCTGACCTTCTCCTCTCTAAGCTTGTGCAAGGGGGGAGGACTAGCAGGGTGGAGGAGCTAGGGCAAGGAGGTGGCGCATGGGGGAGGAGCAGCAAAGTGGAGCCAGCGCATGGGGACGAAAATAGAGTGGAGCAAGCAAGCAGGATCGAGCCAGCAGTTAGGGTTCTGCGGTGCATTTATAATGCCAGAAATATCACAGACGGTTCTTAATAAGAACCGTCTGTGATCAGCTCTCATCACAGACGGTTCTTATTAGCAACCATCTGTGAATTATCACAGACAGTTGCTAATAAGAATCGTTTTGATTAGCTAGATTATCATAGACGGTTCTTAATGAGAACCGTCTGTGATAATTCACAGACGGTTCCTAATAAGAACCATCTGTGATTTGCTAGATTATCACAGACGGTTCTTAATGAGAACCGTCTATGATAATTCACAGACGGTTCCTAATAAGAATCGTCTGTGATTTGCTAGATTATCACAGGCGGTTCTTATTAGGATATTCTTATCACAGACGGTTCTAAATGAACCGTCTGTGATGAGACATCTTCTATAGCCTGTTTTGTAGTAGTGTATGCAGTATGGTCGTGAACAAGCGTAATAAACCATCTGGTCCTTATAGCTCGTACCTCCTCATATACCCATCTACTACCACCGAAAAACCGATCGATCTTATCGACCAGGGCCTAGCTCGTTCCATCTACTATGAACCGATCTAGGTTACTAGACCCGACTAGTAATAGATCCAATCTACTACTACCGCATATCAACTATATGCGACCGATCTAGATCAAAAACCACGTATGATGGCTCTGCTACCACTGTTGGGTCACGGGTAGGCTACGATAGCAACAAATCAAAAATTTCTACCACGCAAACCAGGACGCTAAGCAAGTAGATGATCACAGATCATTACCACCAAACGCGTAGAGCAGCGAAAGAAGGGTTGGAGCAGCCTGGTCCAATGAAGAGCGTGTCGATGTAGTAGTCGTAGTCGATAGTCCAGCGTTAAGCACGTTGGTGCGGTGGTCGTGGTCGATCGTCTCCTCCAGCGACCTCTGCAGTTCCTTGTGAAGATTGCGGATCATTCTCAAGCGCAATAGCAACCGACAGTAGCGCCTCTACGGTATCCACACATCCAGGGAAGGAACAACCATGCGTAGGTGTGCTAGCACCAAGTCGCACGGTAGAGCTCTCAGGGAGATGGCGGCTAGGGTTTCAGCGGAACAACTCTACTCATGACTTTCGTATGTCTCGTCTGCTACGTTCACCTGTCCTCCCAACACCCTCATGCATCTGCTTATATAGTGCTCGTGACGGATCCTATCCGAACACGTTTGACGAATCGTATCCGTACTGGTTTGTTCCATCTCGTTAAGTGTGTCACCCTGTAGGTTCATGCGTAATCGGTTGTGACTCGGAAACCCTTTCCGACCACGAGTCATAGCGGTTCCTAGCAGAACATAGCGATTCTCGAATACACATAAGTTATATTGGACGAACCTTAATGCAATATGATCTACGACTAGGTCCTCATCACTTTCGACCAGGTCATATCTCTATACTGACCGATTCAGATTTGGTCACGACGATTCAGAACTCCTTATGACCGTGTTACGACCACTTTGTGATTACGTTCGACCAGCCTACGACTAGCTCAGATTCCATAATGATCATCCAGAATCGTCCGAACTAAGCGACCTACTTGTGTATACTCCCTTTGCCTCACAATGTCTGGTTGAACTCCAGGTGAGATGTTATGTCATCTATGGACTGTTCAATACTTTCTCGATCACGTGTCGGATAACTTCATGTGGTCGAACACTTCGACCACTAGTGGCATGGCCATGCACTTTCTTTATCCGATCACAATGAGGGGCCTAGAGACATCTCTCCTGTTATGTTAGGATGGGCAAATCCCATATCTGACCAGTCACATTCCTCCGCATGTTTCATTGCAAACCCGAAAGCTACCTTTATAACTACCCAGTTATGAGTAGCGATTGGCAACCCCTAAGAGTGCTATTACACATGTAGAAAACTATGCTAATCTCAGGTCTAAGGATTATACATCACCATTGCTTGAGACCAACTAACGACACATAGAATCATAACAATCTCAATAGTGTCTCAAGGTGGGTCAATCCAACCCCATGTTCTCTAACATGTGTCCACATTATTGATTCGGTATCCCTATACCTATGACCGGTGAAACATGGTCATCAATCAATACAATGTGCTGGTCGATAGAGTCAATAGTGTTTCGACCATTGACATTCGACTAGGGATACATTTAGAACGATATCATATAAGTTAAGAGTTTCACCAACAAGTCATATACTTATTAATCTTCATAACCAATGATTCATTCAAGGAACATGATAACACATTATCCAATATTATGAATATAATGAAATACAATCATCTCTATGATTGTCTCTAGGGCATATTTCCAACAAGGGCGACGCTGGGGAGTGACGAGTTAGAGCGCAAACCCTAGCAGCCGGGCTCCTACTAATAAACAGACTTATCATAGATGGTTCTATCAGTGATACTTATCACAGACGGTTCCACAATGGAACCGTTTGTGAAATGGTTTTTTCTCAAGTATATTTATTTTGTATATACACTTACATGACATGAAGAAATTACATGTTTATATGTCAGTTTTGTCATTTAAATACTGCTAAAAATTTGCTTTAACTAACTAACTATATATATATATATATATATATATATATAGTAATAATTCAACATATAATTAATATAGTAACTTCACCTCCAAACTTTTTAATTTTTTAATTTTGGAATTTTCATATATATGGCCAAACAAGCGTGGCGTTACCGCTTACAAAAAGATTAAAAAAAGTAGAAACCTATCGCTTACAAAAAGATTAAAAAAGTAGAAACCTATAAATAAACAAAGTTTTTCTAGTGGCGGAGGTAGGCTGCTATCTCCATCTTCAATACTTCAGAGGAGGCGGATCGAGGCGGATGGTTCGTGATCGAACGGCTCGAATGCATCCACCACGACGCCATTGCTCGAAAGTGTCTTCCAAGACCCTGACTGTTGAACTAAGAAGAATTGAGCCCATAGGCTCTCTTCCTTGCTTGAGGGTCTCGGCCGGTCGACTCGGCCACTGTTGTCTCGATTTGCTTGATCCAAGTGACGGCAGCCTCCCGAGACGTGCAACATCATTTTGGAGGACCACGTCGATGACACGGTAAACTCGCCGAAAGTGGGAGATCACCCGAAAGACACGGCGGGGGAGGATGTCAAGACGGCGGAAGGTGGCCGTCACCTGCTCCGGCAAATTCTCAGATAGAGGAGTGAAGACACTGTTGAAACAGTGTTCTTCCGCAGCACGGTTCAACGTACAACAAGAGAGGTGCTCGTACAGTGCGGCCAGGTAGGCCATCAATGCCGGCAACAAGGAAACAAAAGAGGCAACCATTTATGTTTTTTTGTATAAGTGAGGATGATCATCTTCGATGGCGGATGATCCTTTTTATAAAACAAGGAATAAATTTGGAGCGTGAGACAAAGAGACGCATTGGGGAGCCGAAGCGGCATTGATGCGACGAATTGAGACGCATCGGCGACGAAGAAACTCATCGATCGGGCTTCAACTGGGAGCTGTAACGATATTATCACATACGGTTGTAACAAAAAACCGTCTGTGATATGTAGTAATATCACAAAACGGTTATTGGTAAGAACCGTCTGTGATGTTTCACAGACGGTTCTTTGTTGAAAACCGTCTGTGATATATAGAATTATCACGCAGCGGTTATTAACAATAACCGATCGTGATAAGTCCTGACGGTTTTAGCTACGAATCGTCTGCGTGATATTACCTCTTCACGATGGTTTTAGCACGGCCCAAGAATACGACGGTCTCTAAACCGAAACCGCTGCGTGATTGCATAATCTGACGGTTTTGCCACAACCGTCGTGATGAGGCGCCCAAAGATTAGCGTTTTTGTAGTAGTGCCTCCTCCCCTTCCCTCCTGCATCATTTGCCTACAATTTTGTTAGTTTTTTTCCTGAGTTAATGCTGGGCACAGATCCAGTAAATAAGAGGAGAGAAAACATGTAGTGATTTCATAAGATTTCGTTAATGTAAGTGTCTAGGCATTGGCAACTGTTGTTGCGCTCCTCGCAGACGATGGCTAGCAACACCGACAAGTTGGTGTTGGGGGGGGGTGGATGTGTCCTACGAACTAGACGCGCTACTGCAGCGTTTTTGTCGCTTCTTGATGCTAATTAGCTGTTCTTGAATCTTACTTTGTGATTTGACAAAGTAAATCTGTCAACGATCTTGTTAATCTTATAAACAAATCAGTTTTTGATTCATTTGAATCATGTAGAAGGATCAGCTCTTGATTTCTTTTGATTGTAACAAGAACGGAACAGATTGTTTTTTTTTTGTTCTGCTCACATCATTCTTGGATTGCTATTGAACATTTAAAGTCATGTGTTCTCGATGTGTTGTTGCAGGGGAGAGCCCAGATGAGGTGAAGGCGAGGTTCAAGTACTAGGCGCAGACGGTGGTGTGCACCTTCAGGCTCTACAGCTAATTAGGTACGTGAAGTTCAATATGAATGTTTTACTTTCACGTACATGAAGTTGAGAAATACTGATACAACAATAGTCAACAGACAATTGATTTATGGTCTCAGTGAGCAAAGCAGTTGATCGTGAAGTTGCGAGCTTCATGGACGCCGCGTTGCCCGCATAAGAGCTTTGTGGGCCGCCGCATTGACCCACATAAAAGCTTGCGCCCAAGTGGGCAAAGTGCGACTAGCCCGCAATACGTCACACTTTCAACCTTAAGAGTTGTATTAGAGTTTAATTGGATCTCTTTGGACTATAAATAAAAGGTGTAGAAGTCCCGTGGAACTACACACGATTATTCCCGAAATTCTACGTAATATAATTTAGACGGTCTTTCTAAAGAAAAACATTAGGATTTACTAACAAAGATGTAGGGCCTGTTTGGTTTGGATCCCCGAGTTGTCATTACCTAAATTTTGGCAATGCCAAAACCTAGGCAAAAAAATGGTATTTGGATTGCAGCCATACCAATTCACGGGCAATGCCGAAATTAATGTGTTTGGTTTGCAGCCTTAACAAAATTTGCTAAAATTGTGACTATGACATGTGGATCCCGTATGACATCCATTTTTTTGCCCCAAAATATGTCAACATCTTGTTTTGTTGATAAAATGACAAGGAACATAACAGTTCAAACGGATCACAAATCGGATACTCGGTTTAAAAAACATGGTCATTTTAATACTTTGAATCAAACTTGACAAGCATTTAATGCCTTGAATCAGGAGCTGACACGTGGCTTGGAAGGAAGTTACTTTGGCGGCCAATTTTGCCGCCTGTAATTTGCCAGCCAATCGGCTTGGATGGTGGAGGGCATTAGCAAATTGGCTGCTCAAGCGTCAGCGTCGCCGTCGCGAGCATGTGGTTATAGAATACCTTGTTTTGCTTGTTTGGTTGATTTTTTCACAGAACATATTTGATCATTAATATTAGAAAACCATAACCATAAAAAAAAGTCAACCATGGCTTATGGAAGTATGGAACCGGTGTTAGATTTTTTTTAAAATAATTTATTTTTTATTCTAAAATCCAGTAATATATCTCTATTTTTTATTTTACAGAAATAATCTTTTATCGCTCCATCGTTGAGCGACTAGCACAAATCAGTCATCGGTGGAGCGACAAGTGTACACTGGCCTTGGTGACTTGTACACTTGTCGCTCCACCGTTGAGCGACTAGCCCAAGTCGCTCAACGGTAGAGTGATAGAGAATTATTTCTGTAAAATGAAAAAAAAAATGAAGGTATATTACTGTATTTTAGAATAAAAAGAATTATTTTAAAAAATCGACTGTGTTGAGCCTTTGTGCTCCATGTAGAGACAACAGTTAATTGGGATGAAGAGATGTGAGCAGACAATAAAAAAAATTCCTTCTACTTACTTACATTCCAACAATAACTTACATGATGAAATAAGATGTGTCGGTTCTCCAAGCGCCTTTATTATTTTTAAATCGTTTTTTTAAAATAGTTTCTTCTTAACTTTATTTCTAATTCTGACATCTTTGGTCACACCATAGCCCATGGCGTGATCAAACTGTGTTATCACGCCACCGACCCCTTTGGACGCGTCGGGTTTTGGGTTAAGTCCTGTCACACCAAGAAGAGTGGCGTGATAGCACAGATTGATCACGTCACAGTTAGTGTCGTGACAGAACAGTTTGGTCACGCCACGAGCTATAGCGTGACTAAAAGGGTTAAAATTAGAAATAAAGTTAAGAAGATATTATCTTTTAAATATGATTAAATAATAAAAAGAATTCGTTCTCCAACTGAACAAAAAATGATAGAAGTTCCGTTCCTGTATTTATTCAAGAGTTTTTGGTTCACAAAAGCATTAGACGCGGAAGTAGCTAACAAACTACGAAACGAGTATAACATATACACGTTTTGATAAAAACAGATCCTAATAGTTTTTGTTAAAACCCAGAATTTTAGGTTTAGAGATAACTGACTTTGGTCAAACTCATATTAGTTAGAAGATCCAAGCAATATCCAAGCAATGTTAGTTAAAAGTTCCAAGCAAAATTTTCCATACAATTAGTTTAGTAAAATCCGGTTTTGTTAAAACCGGAGATCCAAACAAGCCTTGGTCTTTCGTCCCCAATGGTTTCGAAACGAAACGAAACCACTACACTGCACGATAGCTCTCGCCGTCTCCGTTGAGCTGCGCGTCTCCTCCCACCCGCGCGCCTCGCCGAAACCCTAGCCCCGGATCTCGCCGGCGGCGGAGATGGTGAACGCCCTCGCCGGACTGCAGGACCACCTCAAGCTCGCGCGAGACTACGCGCTCGAGGGCCTCTACGACACCTCCATCATCTTCTTCGACGGCGCCATCGCCCAGATCAACAAGTGAGCTCCCTAGCTCCCCAGACCCCAGACCCCCGGCACCCCAACCCTCTCCCTCTCGATTTGCTTGCGATTAAGCGTATATGGTGATCCAAGTGGGTGTAATTCGCGACGTCCAACCCGTTCGGATCTGCGCATTTTGGCTGGATTCGTCCGGGGAGGAGCCGTTTGGCTGCTGCGGTATAGTGGATTCTAGTAATTTTGCTATACGGGAATAGTCGCGTTCGTTATGTTTAGTTTATCTCTATAATTTGGGGTTGGGGAAATTATCGTCTGCTCGCACTGAGTTGGCGTCATATGGCTGCGCCATATGGCTCTAATTAGGTAATCTGCTTTTCGTGTAAATTGAGCAAAATTTTGATCGATAGCTGGGTTTGTTGTGTTTTTAGATTTAGAAGTGTCGAAGGTGTCACAGTAACTGGGGTTTGTGACTGGGGCGCTTCTCTTAGTTTAGAAACAGTGAGCTCACGCTCCTGTCCCATTTTTATTATGAGACAACATCCCAGCTCAAGCACTGTTCACAATCTGGCACAGGTAACATAGTGCGAAACATTACAGGGCCAAGAAAATTGAGAAGCAACCGGCATCACTGGCTCTTCCCACCGGAAACAAAACCAAGCATAGCACTACTAGTCCTATTACATTATTCATCTTGTAGTCAACTTTTCAACCACTTGGCATCTTGTACAGCATCAATTTGCCTTCAGAGTTTTCGTCGCTCCTCATCTCCAACTCAGCCTTGGCAGTTCCTTCATCTTGTAGTTTAGCCACCAGATATAGCGATCATCACTTGCAGTTGCGTATCCTGGCAGAGTATTCTCTTATCAGGCATGTATGTAAAGTCAAGTGCTCTGGATTTGAAGTCATATTTGGTCACAGAGCCGGCAGCTTTTTTTTAGGAATAATAAGCAGCTTTGCACTGTTGCACATAATGAACATCAATGCTTTATTTGATTTTGGCAAATTTCAAAAGAATAGTGGTGTGTTTTCACTAGAACACTGCAATCGCATCAGACTTCAGCCTTTCACAGACCATATTCGAGAAGCAGTGTGCCAAAGAAAAAGAGGCTCACATTCTTGTTCATTTAGTGATTAACTAAATTTTGTAAGGCAAAATGAAAAATGTGTTTTCCCTGTTGTGTTTCATGTTATGATTGATAAGTCTTGATCATGCAGGCATCTCACTACTTTGGATGATGCTCTCAATCGCACAAAATGGATGAACTGTAAGAAAGCTATCTGTGAAGAAGTAGAAATTGTGAAACAACTCGATGCCCAATTAAAGTTGTTTAAAGAAGCTCCTGGGACAAGGCGGTCCTCATCACCTCCTATTCGCTCTAATAAATCATTTGTTTTCCAACCATTGGACGAGTATCCAACATCGTCCCCAGCACCCTTTGACGATCCTGATGTGTGGGCACCTCCAAGAGATACAGCAAACCGAAGGTCGACGAGGGGTCAATCTAGTACAAGAAAATCTTCGCAGGATGGAGCTTGGGCACGAGGTCCATCAAGGACTGGAACACCTAGCCGTGGTGCACGTGGTAGCAAAGGAAGCTCTGGGGTAAGATCATCAACTGCCTCTGGCATTGGCGGGAGGAAAGGAAAATCAAGTTCAAGCAAGGCTGATTCAGCGGTATTTTTCTAAATTCTTTATTTGAGCAAATATATTGTGTTAGTGTTATTAGTTCCTTCTATATGCATTGGTGTAGGAAAAAATGCAACTTCTACATATGTTTTAGTGCTCGTTTTTCTTTTGGCAGTATTGACCTATCTTTGTGGCTAATGCAACAAAATAGCTTCACGACATCATCTGGAATGTACACTTCTTTTATAATTAGGTCTTGTATGTGTGTAGATTGCAGAATGTGTCAACATCTGTTATTTCTAGCATACCTTCTTTATGTATACAAAGTAGAGTTAACAATTTTATATGAGGTACTGCTGAATCCAATCACATGATGCCACTTAGTCCAACTTGCCCTTTTTTTCGGTAGCAGCTAGCCTTAAATATGTAGATATGGGTTCTCCATTTGTCCCTAAAATTATTTAGTTTGGCATACTGAGAAAACATGCCTTTTTTTGTCTACGACGGCTTCTTTTTTTAAAACTCCACTGAAGGATCATCATCATCATCAATCCCTAGTTCCCTACTGTGCTGTACTTTATGCATCATATGCACACAGTATGATGGTGTACTCAATGAGAATGATGTTGAAAACGCCAAGCATCTTAAAAGCAATCCTATACTGAAACGTGAGAGCCTCTATTGTATTGTTCCAAATTAGGGCACTGGAATCTGTATGTATACATTATGTACAATATTTTGCCTATCTCTTGTTGGGTTGTATGTCTCATCCTTTCGCTTGATGATAGGTAACTACAGAGTACTTATATATGAGTATGACATTGAAATTTCTTGGAATCTTGTTTTTCCCCCGATTCTTTCCTTGCAGAGTAGCGATGCTGAAGAAGGCAAGTCCAAGAAGGGACAGTATGAAGGGCCGGATATGGACTTAGCTGCCATGCTTGAAAGAGATGTTCTGGATTCTACCCCAGGAGTTACATGGGACGATGTTGCAGGACTTGCTGAGGCTAAAAGACTACTTGAGGAAGCTGTTGTGCTTCCACTCTGGATGCCTGAATATTTTCAGGTAATGATTTGAAATTTTTAACTATGCTATTCTATTTGGGCTCCTCAAATTTGCCCACAATAAAGTATCTAGTATTCTATTCATTCATTGTTGATGCTAGCCAAAATTATGGTCATGGATGGCATGGCAATGATTGATGCTTCCTTTATATGGTAGCATGGAAGTCATCTGAACATGCACACTTAGTAATTTTTCTTCAATATGTTATATGAGCAATTTAGACATGTCATTTGAAATTACTGTGCACCCAAATCACCTACCCTCAATTTGAACTTCTAATGTTATGATCTTCATCTAGTCTTTTCTTCTCTCTTGTCACCTTTTTATTCAGTATGAAGTTTTATGGAGCCTCGTTGTGTCCTTACGGATTCTATTTCTGATCAGGGTATTCGTCGACCTTGGAAAGGGGTTCTTATGTTTGGTCCACCAGGTACTGGAAAGACCCTTTTAGCTAAGGCAGTAGCCACAGAATGTGGCACAACATTCTTTAATGTTTCTTCTGCAACATTGGCTTCTAAATGGCGGGGGGAGAGTGAGCGCATGGTCCGTTGTTTATTTGACCTTGCAAGGGCCTATGCTCCGAGTACAATCTTCATTGATGAAATTGACTCCCTATGCACATCTCGTGGGTATGTGAACATAGATGTTGCTTGTCATCCATGCTTGTTCAATTTCTGTTATGCGTCCCAAGACAATGAAAATTTCCCCAACACTTTGTACCATAAACATGAATACATTGCTTTGCCTGGTAAATAGTTATGTTTTCAGGACAAGAAAAATACTTGTGCTTTTATATCTATTGTCTTTTTAGTTAAGCTCGGCAAGAAAATAAAATGAAAATATCAATGCTCGTAGTTCTTTTTTTTAAATCCTAATCTTCATTTTTTCTTGAATCTGTGGTCATAGAAAAAAGCACTATATCAATGATTTAGAAAATACTATGCCCAGATTTATTAGTTCATGTATTTATTCTCTTTTTCATTCAATATTCAGAGCTTCTGGTGAGCATGAATCATCGAGGAGGGTGAAGTCTGAACTTCTAGTGCAGATAGATGGTGTAAACAATAGCTCTACCACCGAAGATGGTCAACCGAAAATTGTTATGGTTCTGGCTGCTACCAACTTTCCATGGGATATTGATGAAGCACTGAGGTTCGCAAACTTTTTCCAGTCATATATTTGCTTAATAAATTTAGAGGCGTTACTGATAGTTTCAGGACTTTTGGATTAATATCTGGATATGTACAAGATGATTCACATAGCCCAATCATATTTAAGCATTAGAACTTGATTGCTTGAGTGGTGCTGGCGTGCTGCTATTAGAGTTAGATACCGCCAGAGGGGGAATGCAGTGCATTTGGTTCCTTGAATTTTATGCAAAGAATCCTTTTGTTTTGTTCATGCTACATTTGTCACATCACCGCTTATGGGGTAAGTTAAGAGCCTTGAGCATTTTAACTTATGGTCAGGCGGCCCATAAGGCCATAAGCCTTGTGATAGATGTAATTTCCTGGAAGGAACAAAATTATATCTGGTCGAAGCCAGTTCAGCATGCAAGCCTGAAGGACCAGAGGAGTATATGTTTCAAATTAGTTGCGGCCGTGCAGACATTATACTTTTACAATCTACATCATTCACAAACATTTAAACCCATTGATACCTTTTTGGGCTAAAGTCATGTCTGGATCGTTCCTTGCTTTGTGCAGAAACTATGTTTTGACTGCTCCCACACCACTACCTAGATTAATGTGCCACTTTACCTATTTATATTGTTATATGCAATAAAAATTTATTTTCTGCAGTGCCAACTACAGCTTTTGTCATTTAACTTCACCTGGCTATTTCCTTATCAGTGAACGCACTAGCTATATGCTACTGCTCCAACAATATTTATATTCACTACTTCTGCCATAATGCCATATATGACTTAACTCTTTGAATCTTAATTGAACCAGACGGAGGCTGGAGAAACGTATTTATATTCCGCTTCCAAATTTTGAAAGCAGAAAGGCACTCATCAATATTAATCTTAAAACAGTTGAGGTATGATGTACATATACACTGTTGCTCATTTTTTCCTGTGTTGTCATTTTATCTTTGTGATTTTTTTTGTTTGTTTCGTTCATGGATTATTGTGTTGCTTCAAACAAATTATGTGGTGCCTGCACATATCACAATTGTTTCTACTGCTTATGCAGTTATAACTTATAACTCTGAATTGTTTTTTTCTGTGCATGCACATTCTTGCGTGCATATCTAATTTCCATGAATGACAGCTTTTGATATGCTACATGCATGCGTCATACCTTATTTATGTTGGCCCTGCCTTTTGTTCTTGAATATCTTATTTTCCTACTGAGTTAAATTTACCTGAAAATGACTACTTATCTCAGCGTTGTTCAGTGTACACTACTCAAAACTTCATCATCTACGTTGATGATAAGTTACCGTTCCATATCTCCTGTTGCATACTAATACCCCCTTTTATATCGACAGGTAGCTGCTGATGTTGACATAGATGAAGTTGCACGGAAGACAGAAGGTTATAGTGGAGATGACCTTACAAATGTTTGCCGTGATGCTTCGATGAATGGTATGAGGCGAAAGATTGCAGGCAAGACCCGTGATGAGATCAAGAACATGTCAAAGGATGAGATCTCAAAGGACCCAGTGGCCATGTGCGACTTTGAGGAAGCTTTGGTCAAGGTCCAGAAGAGTGTCTCACCCGCTGATATAGAACGGCACGAGAAGTGGATGGCTGAGTTTGGGTCTGCTTAAAACCTTAGTTTCCATTCAAAGCTTATTAGATCTTCTCCACCCTAGTTTGTTTGTGTTTGCTAGTATTTCTTCCATTTGTACTGCTGGAATGTCGTTTCAACGGCCATATGTTGATCAGTTTTATTTCCCTGCGCCGGTGTTGTATCATAGAGAGAGACCATAAACTTGAAGACAACGTGTTGGCGTGTTGCCCGTGGAAATGTTTTGTTGATTTAATTTCATTGGTACTGGTCTACCGGAAATCAAATTCTTGATTATTTCGATTCTCAAAATGCTTTGTCTGGCCATGCCCATTGCCGCAGTTCGGTCTTCCGTAGCCATTTTGAATTTTCGATATCCGCCTGTCATGTTTCGTACTAGCAGTTCTGCGTTTCAACAGTATGTATCCATCCCTGAAGGCGCCTCTGACCAGGGAAAGAACACCGGTCTTCTGAGGCGGTTGCTGACGGTCGCAGGTCTGAAGTAGGGATGGCCAGGCGGACCTGGAAGACCTTTATTTGCCATCTGGTATCATAACCTACTTGTCCTACACGTAATCTAGATGAAGACCTGGAAGTCGTAGCCTTGACTTCATTTCATGTGACTTCTCAAGGTACCTGTAAGTATACAGCAATAGCTATTGATTGACCTACTCCTTGCCAGCATGCATGCATGCATGATTCAAGCCAACAATAGGCGAAAGGTGAGCAATGCATAGTATATTCTTCGAAGACTATAATAAAAAGAGATGAAGGAAGGAAGTAAGACACCTGCAACTTCTAATTGCAGCTTCTGTTGTATTTCTTCTTGAAGCAAACGAAGATGAGGAAAAGAGAGAGAAGACATACCAGTTCATTCGGCAAAAAGTGAACACACACGAAAAAGGGATCGCCGTTGCCGGGGATCGAACCCGGGTCACCCGCGTGACAGGCGGGAATACTCACCACTATACTACAACGACTTAGATGACGCTGGATCAAAACGCGAAACTATGATTTAGTCTTTCCCATAAGAAATTTCATATGACACGGAGTA
Source organism: Phyllostachys edulis (assembly GCA_036346405.1). Lineage (NCBI taxonomy): Eukaryota > Viridiplantae > Streptophyta > Magnoliopsida > Poales > Poaceae > Phyllostachys > Phyllostachys edulis. Next base: position 46,908,978 of record CM070546.1, on the reverse strand, counting down.
AGGTTGTATGAGCTTACAAGTTGGTGATAAATCAACTCTACACTTCGTTTTGCTTTCTACTGTACAACAGCATTGACTTGTCGCTGGGCAGCTTTATCAGCAAGGTGGAATACTCCTACACAGTGCTGAGCCAGACAGCACCATGCTACGTGTTCAAAGTTTGCAACCTGCCCCACGACACCCGATCCTATTCCGACCCGAGACCGAGAATCGCTACGCGCGCCAGGAACATGAATGCCTGCTCAGAAACAGAAAGGCACCGCGATATTTTTTTAAAAAGAAAAGGAACAGTACTAGTCTAGTACAAGAACAAAAGGAACAAATTAAAGCGTGAACAGTGTGCCGAACGGTGGGAGATAAGACCCGAGAGGCTTGGCCGCTGCGCACCGCAGAGTTGAAACGAAACAGTAACGAGGCTGTTGCTGCCGCCGCTCCCTGAGTAGGCTGTGTGCTCTTTACACATTTACACGGCCCGCTCGCTCCACGGTGCCGTGCCGGCCGGTGCGCAGCTGTTCGGGAGAGGCGTGGCGTGGCGTGGCGGGCTTGCGAACGCGGCAGCGCCGCACAGCACACGTAAAGCAGCAGCTAGCGCCCACCCACACACTGCGCGCGCGCGCACGCTGGAGCCGACCCATCGGTGTACGTCGCGTGCGTGCGCCGTGGCACAGCGCAGCGGCGCGCGCGGGCGTGGCAGATGCACGCGCGTGCGCGGTGGGGGCAAGGCAACCGAGCCTGGCGCGGCGCGGCAGTAGTACTGCTGGCCCACGCCGCGTGTGCCATAGATAAAAGCGTCGCGTTGTGCATGCCAACGTACGCGCGCAGCGGCATCTCACGATCTCCTCCTGTCTTGTCCGCCCGTCTTGCCAGTGCGTACTTGCCACTAGCTAGCTCCCGGCCGGCCCGCTCTGCTCTCTACTCTCTAGTAGCTAATGAATAGCTGGTGCCCTCCCTTCCCTTTATTCCTCTGGGCTGTGCGGGTACTGAGACGGTCGCTTTTGTGCTTGTCAAGGCCGGCCGGCCGGGTCCGATCGAGCGTGGACCGATGGCGCAGCCGGCCAGTGCCGTTCTTTGTTTTTGTGAGGGAATTGAAGTTGGTGTGGTAGTGTCTCACACAAGAACGGGGCATCGTGATACAGAATCTGATAGGACAGACTAGGTTGATGCACAGTGAACCAAGGCACCCACAAGCGTTTACCGACAGACTTGCTGTGTAGTGTGTGGTGTATCCCCGATTCTTTTCCCTCTGTACCTCGACCAAAATACTGCTCTTTTCAGTAAGCAAACCTAGTCAATCGGAGTAGAGTATGGAGTATACTTCTACTATTTAATGGGCACCTGAGCACCTGTCATTGCAGCCGCTACCTGCAGCTAGCCCGCGCCTATACTTTCTTGGCATCTGCTGCATTGTTGCTTAATCCATCCATCCCATTAATGTGTCTCGATCGATCGATCGACCGGTCGCCAAAATAGCGGTACACCGTACACGCACGCTGTGCAATCCTTGATTCAGGCCTGCATCCATGCACGCACGATCTTTCTCGGATATACTCCTACACTCCTCCTGCTGCTGCTACTAGCATCTTGGGTTTCTAGCTTTATGGTTGTTCGCTTTGAGCAGAACCTATACGTACCCGCGGCCGGCTGACCAGCTAGTTTGCGATTTGTCTCCCCCCCCGGAGGCCTGATCGAGCGGTGCCGTAGGTAGCTATACCCTATGCTTCGTTTAGGCTTAGATATCACCAGAGCGCGGCAGCGTGCAGGGGATTGTACTGTCAGCGATGCATGGCAATGGCATGGCGCTAGCTCAACAAACCCAATTAACGCCATCTGTCTGTATATGGGGTGTTTGGGCTTTAGCTTCCAGTTTTCGCTCGAAAAAATCGGAATCTGTCCCAAACGTACGGCTTTTTTGCGCGACATTTTCCGAAGCCGGAAGCCGCGTTCAATGGGAGAAAGCCGGCAGCTTCCCACGGCTTCCCACCAGCCCTGTCCAACTTTGCCCCTAAACTTCACCGATTATTACCCGTTTTGCCATCAAATAAATTCCCCACCTCCCTCCACCGCCCCCTGCCCCCAAGCCTATGCTCCTACCCACACGGGGCCGCCCCTCCTCTCCCTCGAGCCACCGGCGGCCTCCTCCTTCTCCCCTGAGCCGGCCCCCACACCCCCACGCGTCCGATCGCCTCCGGCCGATCGGATTTGGGCTGCTCCCTCTCCCTCCGCCCAAATTTGGCCGCCTCGCCGCCCTCCTCCCTCCACCAGCTCGTGCTCGACGTGCTGCTCATCTTCCCTGATCTCCTCACACAGTCATACGCTCCTTTCAGCGGCAGGATTGGGCTCGAGCTCTTCCAGAGCATGGAGAGCACCGTCTTCCTCTCCCTGCTCATCTGCCTGGTCTACGGCGAGGGCGCGTGCTTGCTCGTGAAGACGCCATGGCTGCCCATCATCGCAGATGCAGCCGAGCGCCTGGTGATGTGAGCTTGCTCAAATTTTGGTGATGAAAAGGGAAAAAGAATCTGATATGCACAAACATCTCGATGGTTCATTGATGTTTGCGAATCACAATTCACAAGTTTAGTATAGTAGTACAATGGTTGTTTACAGTTTAGTCATCAATTTAATGGATGGAATTATGAAAAGGTTGATACAATGACATTACAATCCTATGTATGACCAAATGAATTGAATTGAGAACTTTAGAGAGAGCAATACACATACACATTCTAGAATCTGAACTGCATTTGCAAATGATGAATGAGCAATTTGGGGAGGTTTCTCACGGTCTCCCCAAAGCAAATTCCTCGGTATATGAATGGAAGCTTAGTTAGTAAATTGTGATTGCAATATAAATAAAAGAATTGCATCAGTTGTGGTGTTCTGCTGCAAAATTCTTGTCTGAACTTGGTGGTGTTTGATTTTTCTAGTTTAGAATAGAGATGCATATTTTTGTTAACCACATAGTAACAAAGTAGTTAAGTGGGCAATAAGAAATGGTAGAAAGGATTTATTTAAGGTAAGGTTTTGATCAAATTGATACAATGAAAACATTGGATTCTGCTACTCTTATTGTAATTATATGCATTAATGCATGTTCCTGTTACATATGCTATACGGCCATACCTATATTTTTCTCTTTTCATTTCTCAATTCTTTAGATAGGGTTTGTACCTTGATCAAATTGTGCTCAACAGAACATTGTTTACTTCATGGTAGAAAATATCCCACCTTAATTCATAGTAATGCAATATTGTGCTTCTCTGGTTAGACAAAATGTAAATGCCATGTTTTGTTGACCTATTGCAGATTCTTGAGGTTCCAAGTCTCTTGGAGAAGGTTCTTCAGTTGTCAAGAGGAACACTCTGAAACAGAAGCAAGAGAACAATGCAAAATAGGACAGAGGATGTTGTCAGTTGTTCCAGTTATTGTATGCAACCAGCTCATGATGCCTAGACCTAGTTGCTCTTGAATTATGATGTAAATGAGTTGTATCTAAATGCCCATTGGTGCAACCGATGCGAGTAAATGGAGATATAACCACTTAGGTTTTTGTGTGAATGGTGAAAACCGACCTGTACAAAAAAGAACTGATTTTTTTCTTGTTTTCTTGATGTAGCAATTTGGTTTGCAGCATGTAATGAGCTCCAGTCAGCTGATTGCTTCCATACTAGTATGTGTGGAATTGATATAGTCGGTACATAATTGAGGAGTTGGCTCTGTTTTCTTGTATCAGGTATCTTTGGTTAGCTATGGAAGCTCTGCATTTATGTCAAACATTTTTTCGGCAATTGTCGTTAGTTCTTGTTAAATGTCGTCAATTGTGTTAATTAGAGTGTTAGTTGTCGTTAATTATGTTAAACGGCATCAAACAAGTCGTTACTATCCTCAGGAGCATTTCAGACATTTTTCGTCTCAAAAACTGTAGCTAATCTACCTAAAAGCTAGACAGTCAAACACCAAACCTTTTCAACCCATCCGTTTAGCCCTGCAGCCCAGTCAGAAGCCGCTTTTCAGGAAAGCTACATCCATTCCAAACAGGCCCTATATCCATCGGTTTGAATCACCGGATGATCTCAAAGTCAACGGAAACTAGTCAAACAAAAGTGCCCATGGTAACTTATGGTTTGACTTTATGAAGGTATATATCCAAGCAACTGATTTAGTGCAAATGACATGATGATTATGAAAATTAAAATACATGAGAAACCAACAGCCAGACAGGCACAAAGAAGTTGGTGGGGTTGGCTGCTGTGGATCTAACAAACGAAATTTAGACATGCATCATTATCCGGCTAAATACAGAGTTTGAGGTTTGAACTGCACCAGTTAGAGAAGCTAGCAGGGGCTAGCTGGTTGGGGGAGCGTGGTCTCACCCAGCCGACCAGGGTTCGAGTATAGGGCTCGGCTGTGGTTTCTCACCCGAGGGTCGAGCCGGAGGGGAAATCCCGGTTAAAAAAAAACTTCTACTTAATAGAAAAATACCTAGTTCCTCCTAGGTATTCTCAAAAAAAAAGAAAAAAGAACTACACCAGTTACATGTTAGGTGGGGTAGACATGGGAGTTGGGCCGTGCATAGCACGACGGGCTTCGGGCCGTGTCCACCCCACCGTGTCGTGGGCACGACTCGCCTCCGGTGAGGCTCATGCACGGCCGAAGGCACGACGGGCCGCCGCCATGCCGTGTCGGCCAAGCACGATTCTATTGGACGCGTGGAGGCCGTTGGAGCCGTGGACGTCACTGCCGTCGGCTCGTCGCCGTGGCCGCCAGTGGAGGCAAGGGAAGGGGGCGGGTGCGCCGTGCGCCCGTGGTCACCTGGGTGGCCGTTGTGGCCATGGCCGTCTGCCGCTGTCGCCATGGAGGGCCACCGCCGTCGAGGTGGAGGCGGCAGGGAAGAAGAGGAGGCGGAGGTGGCGTCGTCGAGGTGGAGGCGGCGGGGAAGAACCAAAGAGGAGGATTGGGGTTGGGGTCTTGGGGAATGGACGAATGGGGATCGACCGATTGGAGAAGAAGAGGAGAGCCTCAGGCCCTCAGCCAAGAAAGATAGCGAGAGCCGAGAGACATACATGAGTGACAAAGACAAGATAAGGATGGGAAGGAAAAGAAAAAAGAAAAGAAAATGCTACGGTGATGTTCACCTTCTACGGTGGCGGTGGAGAGGCAATCGCGTGAGGTGGCAGTGGAGAGGCGGGCGCATGGGTGGGGGCGGCGAGGCAGAGGCGACAGAGGTGGGCGTTCAGGCGGGGGTGGCGAGGCGGGGGTGGAGAGGCGGGTAGGGTGAGGGCGAGGGCCACGGCGAGGTACACTCTCCCTCCCCCTTTGTGCTGCCGTAGCCATGCCTCCGTGCTCTCCGGACCACTGTGCCGCTTTCGTGTCGAGCCGGCATGAGCATGGCCCGACTAGTCGTGCCGTGCCACCCGACGGGCCCCTACTCATGCCCAGCCCGGTCTAGTCGTTCTTGCCCAGTATGCCACATGTCGTGCCGTGTCGTGCCGGCCGTACCTCGGGTCGGCCCGGAAAGGCATGAGTGGGGATTGATTGGGCGATATCTAGATATACCTGCTTGCTAGAATCTAGAAAAAAAAATGTAGGAGTATCATCCAATACAACTCCTTTCCTCCATTATGACAGTGAGAACATAAACGCATTAATTAGTAGCAATTTTGTTTTGAAACCAGCATTAATTAGCAGCAATTGATATTTAGAAACATACGGAATACGGATTCGCACCTATGCTAGCTAAATTTTACTCGCGCATGTGCACAGATACACACATGCATATGCTTTGCCTTTGTACCTACGAATCGGGATTTAGTAATTAATAGTAGTCCATGATTGCTAGATTCCTAGATGAAAATCCTAATTTTTAACCTTCAGTTTTTACGCCTATATATACACACACACTTTGTAACTAAAAGCAAATCAATTAACAAAGTAACATTGATGGTATGCCCTAGCTTGGTTGTCTGCGACTTCACATGAAAAGCATGGTCCTGTGATCGATCAGCGACCGCCACTATACAAGGCCAGATCTTCTCACCAGTGCCATGCTCAAAATTAACAAGGTATCATCTCCTTTACTGTGCATGCAGGTCACTGTATTACCCAACTCACCAATGCACTCCATTAATTGTACTAGTATATGTATCAACAGTGGATAATTTAGTAAACTCGGCAGTTAAAACCATGCAAAAACAGCAGCCAGCCAGCAGCAGGGCTGGCTGGCCCCCAACATTGATGAGGCCATGTTGTCGTGTTGCCCGCGCACCGAGCGCAGATCCGCCGAACAAGCGTTGGACGGGAGAGCGCGCACTACGCGATACACATGCTGCTGCTCGCTCGCTAGCTCGTCGTCCCAAGCTCAATGGATTGAGTTATCAGTGGTGTCAAGTGTCAATCCCGTGACATTTCTCCAGGTAACTTTTGCTCATGTTTTGCCTTCAAATTGGGAGACAAATGAGTCGTACTAGCTACTACGAGTTGCGCAATTCACACTTATACTTTCCTTCAGTAAGTAACAGATCCAAACAAATTCATGGACTAATACGCCTGCTCCAATTCAGACCTTCAATTCACACCAAGAACATCGTCAAGAACCGGAAAAATACTACTCATACATCAGAATGGAAATGTAGAGAGCTAGCTGAAAAAGGCACCAGCTGATTTCGTTTTGCCGTATATGTCATATATATGACGCATCACTAGTTCTATTTACAGCGTGTAGGGGCAGCCCTTTGGGACTATTTACACTGTGTTACTGGTAGGTGGTCACAACTCACGTCCCATACAGTATAGCTGGATTGTCGGCATTGTAGCCTACTACAGCTCACTGTTCAATGATGAAATGGACAAAGTGCTAGCAACAAAAACGTTGTGGATGGCTGGATGCTAAATTGCTAATACCACGCCTGCGTAAGCACTGCTCTAGCTGGTAGTAATGGCTTTAAGTAGCTTAATTTGTAATCTAGTAGTAGGAGTATATTATTCCATATGTACTTCAATTCCTCACAAAGCAACAATAGTGGACATACATATAGGCGGCATGCATACATAACCTCTAATTCTCCCCCTTTTAATGGCGTTTTCCTTCCATTCTTTAAAAGGTCTCATCCTCTCACACTCACATGAGCAGCAGCACAAGAGTCCAAGAGATAGGGAAGCAAGATTACAAAGAGGGGAGGAGGGGCAGCTAGGTCTAGGGGCGGATCTATTGTAGCGTACAGGGGTGCACAGAACACTGGATCTAAAAATTATTTTTCTTTGAATATAACCATGTATATATAATGTGGACACCCCTAACCTAACATGAGGAGACACCCCAAGCCACAACTCGGTCGAACCTGGGTCAACTTGCCTCAGGGATTCTCGGTCATTTTCATTCTAGATCCGCCACTGGCTAGGTCAGGGTGGGGATAGTGTTGGAGATATTAGAGATTAGGAAAGAGTCCAGAGTTTAGGTAAGAGTCCAAGTCGTGTTGGAGTCAGACTGTAATATTTGGTACTATAAATAAAGGACGTGGGGATCCCAAAAGGGATACACAATTATTTCCCAAAATCCTACATGGTATTAGAGCCAATCCTAATCCACTGTCCCGAAATCTAACCCTAACTCGCGACTACTGCCTTTCGACACGCCCATCGGCCGCCACCATCGCAATAGGGCGCCACCACTGTCGTCTCATGGGCGTCTTGCTGCCGTCGCCGTCGTGCCTTGTAGGAGGAGGCGCGGTGGCGGCGGATAGCCTGGGACGGATCGGCGAAGGAGGTGAGGAAGGTGAGGAAAGGCGGCGGCTTGCATGGGGTTGCCGAGGGAGAAGCAGATCGCAGGTCGCACACGCTTGGCGAAGAAGGCGGGGTGACGGCGAAGCGCCAAGATGGCGACGATTCAGTGCTTTAATCTGCTGACCCGACAAGCGGGTGGATCCGGGCCGGTCCAGTCGGAGGGAGAGGACGGGGAGAAGGAGGCAGTGTGGTGCTCCGGGCGGTGGTGGCGGGATCTAGCGGCCACTAGCCAGATCTGGACAATCTGGCGTGGTGGCAGAGAGAGGGAGGCAACTTGTGGGGGCAACGCGCTTGGAGGTGCTGGCGTTTGAAGGGGGCGGTGCTCGGGGGAAGGAGCTTCGGTGCGGCGGAGGCGGCTCGGGCCGGTAGTTGAGGAGGGGAGAAGGGAGATGTGCTTAGGAGAGAGGAAGTGCTCAGGGTTTGAGGGAGATGAGGTGCTAACCAGGGCTGATTGGCGGAGGAATCCGGCCAGGTTGTGCGCGAGCCACTAGGGGCAACGATGGTGCTGCGGTGAAAGAAGAGGGAGCTGGTGGTCGGCGACGGTGAGGGAGAAGGGATCCAGTGGATCCGGATCCGGCGATGGGGCGCTGGAGGTGGAGTTGGCGAGGAGGAGAGGCGGCCGGATCTGGACCGTGCGGGCTCGGGGCGCTTGGTCTGGCGGTGGAGAAGGCAGAGGGAGGAGATGTGCTCGGGGGAGAGGAAGGGAAGAGGAGGTGCTGGTGAGAGGAGGTGCTGGTGCTTGTGGAAGGAAGAGAAGGCTGCAGGGAGAAGAAGCTCGGGGAAGGAGCGGTGCTCAGGCTCGAGAAGAAGGGAGGAGATCCCGATGGTGGAGGAGGGGAGATGGGATCCGGCGGTGTGACGCTCGGGCCGGCGATGGACAAGGCCATGTGGTGGAAAAGGCCGTGTCGGAAGAGGATCTCATGGCGGTCCAACCGCATTGGTAGTCTTTGGGTCGAGGAGAGAAGGTGTTGATCAAGAGATCAGGGGAGATAAGGTGTTCGGGGTCTGAGGAAGAGGAAGAAGGTCTTTGCTGTTTGCTGTGGGGCTGATCCGGTGTGGTGTAGGTCTCGATATGGTGTGGTTGAGGGGAATCTCTGGTATAGCTGCGCGGTTTGTGGTGGGAAAAGGAGAGAGAGGATGTGTTGCTTGGCGGTGACAGTATTGGAGGTTACGACGGAAGGTACGGAAGACAGGGGAAAAGACTATCCGGGTGGTGCTTTGGTGGTTGTGCTAATGGTGGAATTGGATGATGGTGAGGATGAAATAGGAGCTGGTGGTAGCTCTAGTGGAGGTTATGTCAGTTAACGGTGATGGTATTGGTGTCGTGCGGTTGTGTTGGTATGGGTGCTGGAGATTGTGTTGCTGGAGATGTTCGGGAGGATTGGGACTGGAGTCAGACGTAATGGTCTGTGACAGGGGTAGAGGTGGCGGAGGCTGAGACTGGGGTTGTGTGGGTAGAGTGGTGGAGGCCGGGGTGGCTGGGGGTATGAGGGTAGAGGAAGATGAGGTTGAGGTCAGGGCAGCTGGTAGATAATGGAGATGGATTTGGTGACGTCCCTAGTAGTATTGGTGGTTAGCAATTATTTTTGTGGTATTGGTTACGGAATCGATGGATAGTAGTTTTTACTAGATTTTAGTAATGATATTGCATTGTGTAACAAGATGGTCATGAACTCATGATTGCTATCTCATGACTATCTTAAGGGGGAGTGTTGGAGATATTAGAGATTAGAAAAGAGTCCAGAGTTTAGGTAAGAGTCCAAGTCGTGTTGGAATCAGACTGTAATATTTGATACTATAAATAAAGGACGTAAGGATCCTTAAAAAGACACACAATTATTTCCCATGATCCTACCAATAGCATGGACATGCTAGTAGTATATTGCTCTGCCATGCTTATGCTCCTTCCTGTACCTCTCCGCTGGAGTACGAGCTTGTTTCCATGGCCCAAGGATGGGCAGGGCAGGGCAGGCCCAGTAGTATGGAGGACTATGGAGGAGGAGTACAGTGAGTGCTGCCACACCAATTGAAAGCAAAGGTATAAAGGAGGCCCCATAAATGAGGCACAGTGGTTGCATGCATTAGACCCCTGCACAGCCGCTGAATATTCCCTGCCCCAAGCATTAACAGCCAGAGTTTGAATGGTGGAGGACAAGCATCTGAGTACCACTGTGCAGTGCAGCTACCCCATTCTAATCTGTTGCGATGCAAAGACCACACACAGGCAGGCAGCACAAGAGCCTAGCAGTAGCAGCAAGCACTGCGGCACCAAGTGTGACCAATCAGATCAGGGTTGGCCCCTACACGGGGAGGGAGAGAGAGAGAGAGAGCGCTAGCACAAGTAAAATTGTAGCAAAAAAGCATTCAAGGCCCCTGACCATCTAGAACTCAGCAGGGAGGGATCTCATCTCATCCATTTGCAGCAGCAGAGGTGTCATAGATGCAATTCCCTCATCTCATGCATCTTGTTTGGCCTCAGTGTGGTACCACACCATCCTCTTCTTCCTGCATGCTGTGCTGGTTTAGAAGAAGAATGTCTCTAATGACTAATGCTAATTGATTGAGGTGCAAACAGAAGCATTAAACACACTTGTGCACATCTGAGCCTACATTTGGGATGTATATAGTGAGCGTGCTTTGTGAGGATGGAGAATTTGGCATGTACTGAGGGAAGCTTAATTTGCTGGTGTGTATGCAAATAAGTACATGTTTCAAGTAGCCAGTAGTAAATTGAAAGATGTTTATATAACCTGTGTTGGGGATGATGGAACAGAAACAAAGATCGGGACGTTACTTGAACATATGCATTGCAAAACTATGGCTACTAGCTGTACATTTGTGAGTCTCAAAACACTGGTTGCAGTGCACAATTGCACACAAAAGATGGTCTAATTTAGTCACCGAATTAAAAGAGAGAGCAGATACAGATACACTTTTAAGTTCCTACTAAGTAGCAGACTGGCAGTAGAATACAATGAGCAAAGACAGACGGAAACGGAAACAGAAACAGAAACAGAGAGATTACATGCATTACAAAGTGTAACTGATGCATTCCAGGCTCAAGACTCTCTCCAACTCTTGATACTATGTTACTCAAGAAGACTGTTAAGATGTCTAACATCACAAACAAGCTCCATGCCAAGAATGCGTCACTTACAACCTCTTAATACACAAAAATAAAGCAGAAAAGGAACAGAAGCAAAACAATAGAGTAATCTAGCAGGACCAATAAACTACGATACCTAGAGATATACATATATATCTCGGACCATGACGCCTCAATTCCCCACACGCTCACACCGTATGCCTTATGCTCCACAGCTCGTACGTGGAGCAAAGGAGATCGCAGTGAAAGCTCATCGCAAGCTGCTCGCCAACTTTCTCCTATCTGTGAGGCTTATTCCCCTTCGACTGCTCTCTTGGATCCCCAAATGCTGGCCAGGTAGCAGCAGTAGTAGTGGTAGCACCGGTGAGCTCCATTGGGACAGGAAGAAGAGAAAGAAGATTAGGCATTTTCTTTGAGATGGAGTGAGGCTACAAGTTTGGTGTGAGGCGTTAGAAGTAGAAGAAGCCAATGGAGAAAAGGGTGGTGTTTATATACTCACATGACTACAAGGCAGAGAGAGAATAGAGATGTGGGTGTTGGGGGGGGGGGGGGGGCGCAAAAAATGTTACAGGGACTAGAGAAAGTTAGTTGGGATACGGGCATGCTACATTAGCGAGCAACTAAAAATTTTATCATATAAATCAGAAAGTCATACAAGTAAGAGATCATAAATCGTTACCACTAGACGCGCAGTGCAGCGGAAGAAGAGTTAGAGCAGTCTAGTCCAACGTTGTATGCGTCGATATAGTGAAAATAGTCAATCGTCCAATATCCTTAGCCACCAATCGTCTCCTCCAATAGCCTCTTTCGTTCCCTACGAACGTCATTGATCATCCTCGATCAGCGCAGTAGCGTCTCTACGATATCCACATGTCTAGGGGTGGAACGCCATACACCGGTGTGCTAGCACCAGCGCTCACGGTAGAGCCTTCGGGGAGGTGGCGACTAGGGTTTCAGTGGGTGTTGCGACTCTTATCCCGAAAGCCCCACATATCCACTTATAAAGAGTCCATAACGAATCCAATCCGAACTAGTTTGTTTCAACCCGTTAAGTGTGTGACCCTATAGGTTCATACGTAATTGGTCGTAACCCAGAAACTCCTTTTCGATGCACAAGTCGGCAGCGGTTCCTAGCAGGACATAATGACTCCTGAATACATATAAAGATTAAATTAGACGAACCTTATGTAATATGATCTGCGACTAGGTTCTTATCACTCATGACCAGTTCGTAACTTCTTATGGCCAGTTCGCTGATCAGTTTATGATCATGTCCGACCAGCTCACGACCAGTCCGTATTCCCATACGACCAGTTCGTATCTAGTCGGACTAAGCGAACTGCTTGTGTATTCTCCTTTTGTCACACGATACCATGCACTTCCTTTATCCGAGCACATCGAGGGGCCCAGAGATATCTCTCCTGTTATGCTAGAAGGGGCAAATATCATATCTGACCAGTCACATCTCTTCGTATGTTTCATAGCATACCCGAAAGCTACCTTTTTATAACTACCCTATTACAGAGTAATGTTTGCTAACCTCTAAGTGTATTGTTACATATATAGCAAATCATGCTGATCTTAGGTCTAAGGATTATACATCATCAATGCTTGAATCAACTGGCAACACATAGAAACATAACAATCTCAATAATATCTTAAAGTAGGCCAATCCAACATCATGTTATTTAACACATGCTCACACTATTGATTCGATATCACCTATATCTATGACCGGTGAGACATGATCATCAATCAATACATGTGATAGTCTATAAATTACTAGAGTCTCGATCAATAACATCCGACCAAAAATACTAGTAGAACACTATCATACAACTAATAAAGAGCTTCACCAACACAGTACGCCATGCCTACAAGGTCATTGTATGTGCATTATGTTTGTCTTGTCTTGGTCCATATACAGAACCAGATGCATCTTCATTCTAGCGGGCCATACGCAGTACTAGTATAGAGTTATCGTCATTGCAATATTTTTCGCTCACCCCAAGGTGCCTCGGAGTCCGTGTAGGTGCGTTTTGCGTTTCCCACAAACATGCCTTCCCATCACCCTTTGTTATTTAATATTAAGCCAAACAATCTGCATTTCTGCACACACTCACAGCAACATTCCAAAACCCTAATCCTGTTCATTCTCTCCTCGATTATCATCGCCGAGCAATGCCAAAGCTCACCAAAAAAAATAAAATAATAAATACTGCGACCCTTCCTCCAAACCAATTTTACAACACGTACGCATACCCTGCAACTACAATATTGTCAATGTGCTAGAATGGAATTTTTGGCAGATACAATACGTTTTCAACCCGTATTTGCATAAATGACTACCGAGTTCACGTATTTACATAAATCCCACCGCCATGTGGCCTTCCCGGCCGACCCTGCCGCCACCTCAGCGCGTTGGCGCACGGCCACCATGCGCCAACGGTTGCCAACGGCCCATGCGCCGCCACATGTCCCTCCACCGCTAGGGTTTTGAGAAATTAGGGTTTCGCGGCTGTTCGTAGAAATTATAAAATATAGCAAATGAACTCAAAAAATTATGAAATTTTTTGTGGAGTCTCCCGACATAGTGTACTATATGGTGTAAATTTGCCATATTTTTATCCGTTCAGAATTTTTCTCGCAACACCCTCCCGACACGCGCCTTTGGCCCTCCCGCCCGCCCGTCACACCCGCCACGCACCCGGACTGTTCTGCGGAGAATTAAAAAACTGCACGGTGGCCATCTTTGCCACCATCCCTCCTCCCTCCTCCGCACATCTGTCGTCTCGTCCAGAAATTCCGGTGCCAACTCTTACGGAATTCCCGATGCCAACACCGCGACTCCTCCTCCGCTCAACTATAAATATCGAACTCTGGCACTTGCTCTTCGCTCATCTCATTTGCGTTTCGATTCTTGTTCTTGCGCTCATCGCTGAGAACTCAGAGAACATAACATAATTACTTTTATTGGGACGTTAATTGTTTTCTTGCTTATCGTCGCTCGTCGCTCAGCCTTTTTTGATTACTTTCCCCCGAAGGGTAGGTAATTTATCGGATACTTTTGCCGTTATTACAGTAGTCGTAATTAGTCAGTCTTAGTCAGCTAGTCGTAATTAGTTAGTTCACTAGTAATGAATTAGTTTAGTGGTAATTAATTAGTCGTAATTAGTTTAGTAGTCATCATTACAGCATATTAAGTAAGTGAAAATGAAGTACTGATAATTTTTTTTGTGGTAATTAATCAATCATAATTAGTTAGTTTAGAGGTAATTAATTAGTCGTAATTAGTTAGTTTAGTAGTAATGAATTAGTTTGGTGGTAATTAATTAGTTGTAATTAGTTTATTAGTCATCATTATGGCATATAAAATAAGTGGAAATGAAGTACTGGTAATTTTTTAGTGGTAATTAACCAGCTGTAATCAGTTGTTTGCTGAAATGATTAGTGGAAATGAACTACCAGTAATTTATGTAGTGGTAATTAATTAGTCGTAATTAGTTAAGTAGGAATTAGTTAGGCATAACTAATTCATAATTATTTAGTGGTTGTTGTGGCTTTAGATATTTTCGAACATACAAGACTTGTTTGTGTTTTACGGCGATGGTCTCGTACGGGCCGGGCCTGATGGGTTGGACCTATCAAGATGCCAGTACAAGGTGGTCTGGGTGGAGGGGCTCCACGCGATGAATATTCACGAGCTGCGAAGCTGCATCTGGAGGGAGTTCATCACGGAGCCAACGATGAAGAAAGTTGTGATCGAGGCAATCACCTGCACGAATTATGTGTGGGAGCTCATCAAGATGAATGGAAGCATAGCATGGAGGTAGTACATGGAGATTGCCTCCCAGCCCGAGGCGGCCATTCACGGGAAGCCTATGGTGTACGTGAATTTCGTACGCAGGGCGCCGGGAAACTCTGATGATGCCGGGGCCTCTACAAGCGGGCAAGCGTAGCCCAAGCTTGAAGATGGCAGCACGAGTCTCGCGCCTAATTTTATGCCAAATGAGGGGCCGAAACATGGTGGTCGGTTCGCATCGACTGCCACGAGTATCTACTGGATGAGCCTCTCGGGTTGGAGTCCGACGAGGACGGTGACCCAAGCTCGGATGGTAGCGACGAGGACGCACACCAAGACGGTGGTCCTCACGTGGCATCGAGACTTGATGATATCGCAGTACGTTCGCTCGTACTGCCACAAGAAGAAGGCTCCTAGTGGGGGTTTGAAGCCGACACCCTCTTAGTTGGGCAGCGCTTCCCGGACAAGGTGGTCATGCAACAAGCTATAGCATGGTATGCCTTGTCCATCAGCCGTATGTACCGAGTGCACCGGTCCAACCCAGGAAAGTACGCAGTGAAGTGCGTAGTGGAAGGCTGCCCTAGCAAGGTCAGCGCTCACCAAGCAAAGATCTTCTGCTCGGTCTTCACGGTCAAGGCGCTGATCGACCACACTTGCGAGCTCAGCGAGCCCCTGCGGCAGCATCGGAACGTGACTTCCGCATATGTTGCAAGCCTCATCACGCACCTAGTTGAGGCGGACGTGTCTGTCTCCCCCAAGATGCTAATGTTGGAAGTCGCCAATCAGGTTGGCTATCCAATCAACTATAGCAAGGTCCGACGAGCCAAGCAGAAGGTTATCGAGAACATGTACGGGACATACGAAGAGGCGTATAACCTTGTACCGAGATTGCTTCACTAAATTGTCGAATCAAACCCCGGCACGTACATAAACAGCTTGACCATGAAGATGTTGGGAAAGGGCCCAACTACTTCATACTGGACCGGGTGTTCTAGGCTTTCACTCAGGCCATTGGGGGCTTCAAGTTGTGCCGTCCCATGTTAACGATGGATGACACTTTCCTCACGGGGAGATACAAGGGCACCATCCTCACCACGGTGGCAGCCAACGCGAATGACTAGCTTTTCCTGGTGGCATTTGCCATTTTAGAGAGCGAGAACACATCCGGCTGGCTGTGGTTCCTCGAGAACGTGAAGACAGTAGTGGTGGGAGACCGGCCCAACGTCTGCCTAATCATAGACCGTAATGCTGGGTTGTTGGCGGCCATCAACACCATGCAGCATGGGATGGATCCGTCTCACCAGGGGAACAACGTACAATCCAGGTGGTGCATGAGGCATCTTGCATCTAACTTGTTCACGCGATTCCGCAGTTAGGAACTCATGAAGACGTTCAAGGTATTGTGTCTGTAGAACCAGAGGCGGAAGTTTGAGTCCATTTGGAGAGACCTCGAACACCGGATTACGAGGCATACAAGGGAGTCCACTCTGGAGGGGGAGCAACCCAGTATGCCATAAGCTTCTCCGAGTGGATTAATGGCCACACTCCTGAATTAGATAAATGGTCCCTCCTCTATGACACAGATGGTGCACAAGCATCAGCTGCGGTGTGACGACAGGGTGGGACGACTACGTCGTCTTCTACAGCGTACTATAGGATTAGGCATGAGTACATCAAGTTCTTTGTACAGGTGTTGAACTACTTGTAATGGTATAATTAGCAGTTTTAGCATAGATTTAGGAAATATTCAGATATAATTCTTTTCTAATATGTGAATGTATCATATGTTCTGAATTTGCATTTATTTCTTCTTTTTTTAAATCTTTTGTAAAAAGCGATTGGCCACACTGTTAATTTGGCCAAATGTAAATAAAAAAAAGATTAAAAAAATCTGTTTGAAGTTAAGTTATTGTCTATGTTGAACATTTTTTAGCTATAGAAAATTATCACAAGCAGTTTAGTGGAACAAACCGTCTGTGATATTTATCATAGATAGTTATAAAATACAACAGTCTGTGATATATAAGTATCACAGATGGTTATTAAAAATAAGCAATAGTGATATTTATTTATGATAGATGGTTTGTGGTTGGAACCGTCTAGAATATTTATCGCAGAGAGTTTGTGGTTTGCATACAACTACAGGAAACCAGCTACTTCACAAATATGCCATAAATTACAATAATGATACACACACACACACAATCTTCTCCAGCCACTTGATATGGTCCAGAATGCGCACCATCTTCAACTCCAGCATATTTAGCCTCTACTCCAGCACAACTTCCATTCTATGCTCCAGCCCAAAATCCATCATTTGCCCTGTATTGCTGCACTCCCTTGCTCTGTCCATGTTATCTACCCACTGAAAATATTGACATCCTCCAGCCTACAGAACCGTACAAACACCAAAACAGCACACACATTTCATACCAACTAGAGAAACATCCAAACCGCAGAACATCAGACTCAAGTTTACTTACTGAGAAATAAGGGCATTTGTAAAACACCCGACCAGTAGTTCCCTCGGTGTTGGCATAGAACACATTTGCTTGCACACGGCAGTTAGGGTAATCCACCCGCCTAGCAGTGGCTAGCACTAGGGCCCTCCGATTCGGTGAGCTCGACACCTCAGACATGGCCCTCACTCAAGAGGAGGAGATGATGTGAGGTGAGACCAGAAGGAGATGAGAGGAGAAAGAGCTGGGATCAAGTACTAGAAGAAGATGAGAAAGCTCAGGATTGGCCCTACTTATGCTGGTGTGTGAACATTTTTTGACTATAGAACTATCACAAGCAGTTTAGTGGAACAAACTGTCTGTGATATGTATCACAGACGGTTATAGAATACAATAGTCTGTGATATATAATTATCAAAGACGGTTATTAACAATAACCGTCTGTGATAATTATATATCACAGACTATTATCACAGACAGTTATTATCACAGATTGCAACTACCTGTGATATGTATCATAGACAGTTATTAACAAGAACCATCTCTGATATGCGCAGCTGCTTTGAAGAAGACGGTGAGTACGCCTAAGAAAGCAACCATGCCCACAACAAAGCATGATTTTTTTTCGGGGTGTTGTCCACACAACATGAGGAGGATGAGACAGCAGCCACGACCTACTTCATCGAACCTGACACACTGAAGTGTATGATTTGCTTCCTCCTGTGTGTCAGTTTTGATGAAGTAGGCCGTGCCTACTGTCTCATCACCTCATGCTGCATGGATGACTCCCCAAAAAAAAATGCTTCGTGGTGGGCTTGGTTGCTTTCTTAGACGATCACTGCCTTCTTCAAAGCAACCAAGATATCAAAACAAAGGAATACTAACCTTAGATCACCAAGAACAAATAGATGTACAAGCACACTTGAAAATCAACGGTATTTCTTTCACCAAACGCGCCCCATAGTCGACCGCCTCCTCAAAGCAGTCGCATATCAGAGACATTTCTCATGTAGATAGATCTAGATCTGTTGGGATGACCAGATATTTAATGGCGCATATCACAGACGGTTCTTGTTACGAATCGTTTATGATAATTATCACAGACGGCTATTAAAAAGAACCGTCGATGATGTATATTATTATCACAGATAGTTTGTATTTAAAACCGTCTTTGATTATTCACAGATGGCTATTAAAAAGATCCGTCTGTGATAATTGTGTATCACAGACGATTCGTAAAAATAACCGTCTGTGATGTGTATCCCAGATGGTTCTTGTCGTAGGGGTGGCCCACCGGCCCCACGGCACAGGCAATGCTCCAAGGGATCCCGGAAGGACCCAACGGTACTTCCGAAGGCTCTCAGGGTGATCCTGAAGACGCCCCTCCGAAGGGGTCCCTGAGGCCCTGAAAGTATTTCTGGAGGCTTTGAAGGTGATCTCAAAGATGACCTTTGGAGGGGCCTGGAGGCGTTCCCGAAGCCTCCGAAGGGGCCCCAAAGGCCCTGAAGGATCCACAAAGGTGCCCTCCAGAGGGGTCCCGCAAGCTCCCCGAGGGTGGCCTCCGAAGGGGCCTCGCGACCATCCTTGGAGGAGCGTAAAGGCACAAGGAAGGTGGACTAGGCTCACTCCCCAGGTGGACCAAGACCAGGAGGGTCTACTGTACACTGAAGGATGCGCATAGGCTAGGAAAACCCTTGCTACCCCTATGGTGGTTGTACCTTTTTAGGGGTATATGTGTAGTTTTATGTATCTAGTCAGATAGGCTATAAATATCCCCCTTCCCCCTCATGCAACGGGGAGAAATTTTCTGGCAAGCAATACAAGTACATTTCCAATTGAACCCTTCTCCTGGGACCCCTCGGCCCCTCTTTGACGCCAGGGGTCCCTCCTTTTTTACTGTCTAGTCTTTTCACTATGACAGTTGGCGCCGTCCGTGGGGTTTAGCGAGAAAGTCACAAGAACACGAAGCATCAGATGGCCCCTAGAAAGGCCGCACCCAAAGTTTCGGTGGCCAAAGCAGTGGCAGCGGCGGCGGCCCCAAACACCCTAAGGGCCAAACGGGCTAAGACTTCCACAGCAGCAGCGGGCGCCGCACGGGCCGCGGAGGAAGAAGCAAACAACTCCACCCACGATGACATTGTCGGAAGTGACGCCCCGGCCACCGAGGCATCCCTCTCTGGCAACCAACCCTCGGGTCCACCCCCGGGAGCCATACGGGTGACCCAAGGGGCCTATGAGGCCCTTCAACAGGAGCTGGCGGACCTCCGGTGGGAGGTGCTCAGCTTGCGATAGCCCGTCGGAGGCAGCCTCATAATCCCAACGCCGCCATCGGATCCTCCGACAGCGATGGTCAACCCACAACCAACCCCGTTGCTCCGGGGAGACCCCAATTCTCCATTGAGCGCGGGACTCGAAGCAGCGCGCTGGCCAAAGGATTTCAAAATGCCGGACATCACACCATTCGAAGGCTGCACCGATCCTGCGGAGTTCCTTCGGGTCTACGAAACAGCAGTAGAGGCCATAGGAGGGGACGACACGACGAAGGCAAAAAGCATCTCGCTCGCCCTCAAGGGAGTTGCCCTCACTTGGTTTTTTTACCATACCCCCTCTGTCCATCTACTCATGGGAGCAGCTACGAGACCTGGTACGCAACAATTTCCAGGGGAACTATGTCGAGCCGAAGGACGCAGGGCACCTGTTTGCAATCAAACAGGCCCCGGGCGAATCCCTCCACAGTTTCTTCAAGAAATTCGCGGAGGTCAAGTGCCAGGTGAAGGGCGTCAATGAAACCACAATTATCAACGCTGCAACTTGCGGACTACAAAAGGGCCTGTTATTAGAGAGGCTGGCCTACAAGCCCATCCACACCGTCGCAGAGCTGTTCGATAAAATGGAAGAGTACGCCCGAGCGGAGGAAGATAGCAACCAAAGGGTGGAGAGGGCATCCACCGCCACGCTCGCGAAGCCGTCAAGCGAGCCAGAGCAGGCAACAGCCCCCGCCACGACGACCCCTGCCACGGCGACCACCCCCAAACCACGGAACAACTTCCGTCAAAAAGGCCGCAATGTCTACCATGTAAACGCAGGTCAGAATCCCGAAGGAGCAAAGTGTGGCGGCCGAGCGGGCCTCGGCCGGGGCAGGGGCCACAGACGCCATGGCGGGCGACAACCAGACACCCATAGTGGCATTGAAAGCATCACGTCGTACTGCGATCTCCATGGCGAATGCTCGCACACAACTGTGGACTGCCGCACTATCGCGGCCATGCATGACTACATGAACCGCCGCCAGCAACCAACCGAGCGCGAAGACACGAGGGACGGGGGCAATCAGCTGCCCACCCCACCACCAAGGCCACACCTCAAGGGGGGCCATGGCGAACCACGTCAACGGGTCATAAATATGATCACGGGAGGATCTTCACTTGGCATAACATCTAAGAGACAGCGACGCACTTACGCCTGGCAAATTCACCACGTTGCAGCATGGCCTGCGTGCAGACCACCCCGATACGCCGAGGTGCCTATCACCTTCGGCCCCGAGGATGCCAAGGGTATCTACTTCCCTCACCAAGACCTCATCGTCATTTCTGCCAGCATTGCGAACTTCGAAGTCAGGCGTATCCTTATGGATGGCAGGAGCTCTGCAGACCTCTTGTTTACAGAGGCCTTCAACAAAATGATGATCCTAAGAGATCGCTTGTCACCACCAGGCATACCCCTCGTGGGCTTCAGGGGAAGACCGGTGATGGCCTTGGGTCAGATCGACCTAGCCATCACATTCAGTGACGGCTCCGCCTCCCGCACGGAAACCATCACCTTCGACGTGGTTCACATGCCATACCAGTACAACGCCATCCTTGACCGAGCCACGTTAAATGCCTTCGGCGCAGTCGCCCACCACAACTACATATGCATGAAGATCCCCGCGCCGGAGGGTGTCATCACCGTGTGGGGCGAACAGGACCTGGCTCGACAGACCGAGCTAGAGGCTGATCCCCCCACCCGGCATGTCCACATGGTCGAGGCCAACCCCAACGCCCCACCAGAGGAACCCTTCGGAAAATAGGCTCCGAGGGCCAGGCCGGAGGGGCAACTATGGAGGATCCCCTTGAGGAACTCCTCCCCAGAAAAACAATCGCCCTAGGGGCAGAGCTCCCAGCAGAAGAGCATACCGTCATCCTTGATGTGCTCCGCAGCAATTCCGATATCTTCGCATGGAGCCCGCAGGACATACCAGGTGTAGCCCGCGAAACAATCGAACATCGCTTCGCCATCCGAGACGACGCAATCCCCAAGAAGCAAAAGTTGCACTGCATGACGCCAGAGCGTCTAGAAGCAACGAAGGCAGAGGTAGCCAAGCTACTAAAGGCAGGAGTCATTCGGGAAGTTAAGCACTCGGAGTGGCTGGCCAACCCCGTCCTGGTCGAAAAGAACACGGGCAAATGGTCATGTGTGTCGACTTCACCGACCTCAACAAGTCGTCACCCAAAGACGACTTCCCCTTGCCTCGCATCGACCAGTTGGTGGACGCCATTTTCGGCTGTGAATTGATGAGTTTCCTCGATGCCTACTCCGGGTATCATTAGATATTTATGGCTAAGGAGAATGAGGCAAAGACCGCTTTCATCACCCCCATCGGAACATACTGCTTTCGCCACATGCCCTTCGGCCTCAAAAATGCCAGAGCAACCTTCACCTGCTTCATCACCAAGGTTCTTGCAGAGCAGCTGGGGTGCAATGTCGAAGCTTACGTCGATGATATAGTGGTCAAGAGCAAGATCGCAGTCACACACGTGGAGGACTTGCAGGAAACCTTCGCCAACCTCCGGAAGGAAGGAATCAAGCTAAACCCAGACAAGTGTCCTTTCGGGGTCAAAGCAGGTAAGCTGCTGGGACTCCTCGTGTCGGAGAGGGGCATTGAGGCCAACCCTGAAAAAATCAGAGCCATTCAAGAAATGGAGCCGCCTCGCAGCGCGTGCGAAGTGCAAAGGCTGACGGGCCACCTCATCGCCCTCATCGCTTCTTGTCCCGGTTAGTCGAACGAGCCCTACCCTTCTTCAAGACCCTCCAGGGCGCAGAACCATTTCACTGGACCGAAGCCTACCAAGCAGCATTCCAGGATCCCAAGAAATATCTCAGCCAGCTCCCAAGCTTGTCCAAAGCACAAGCCACGACTTCTCACAGCCTCGCCGCCTCCTCTAGAGCCTTGATCCTTGTCCAGGAGGATGGCGGCCAGTGCCCCATATACTACGTTTCGGAGGCCCTCTAGGGGACCAAGGTTCGATACACAGAACTCGAAAAGCTGACCTACGCCTTGCTCATGGCCTTGCGCAAGCTCCGACACTATTTCCTAGCGCACGCCATCACAGTCCCGACGCCCTACTCCCTAGCGCTCATGCTGCGCAACAAGGATGCATCGGGGCATATCGGCAAATGGGCCGCAGAGCTCGCACCCTTCGACATAACCTTCACAGCACGCACCACCATCAAGGCGCAGTCCCTGGCGGACTTCGTCGCCGAGTGGACCCCTCAAGCCGAAGGTCAATTACCGAATCCCGTCGAAGCACCATGAACAGTCCACACCGACGGGTCCTGGTGCGCGACGGGGGCCAACGCGGCGCCATCCTAGTCACCCCAGACGGTCGAAGCCTGTCGTACGCAGCACGCCTCGACTTCCCAACCACCAACAACGCCTCGGAGTACGAGGCCTTACTGTTGGGTCTCCGCAAAGCAAAGACCCTGGGGGCCAAGGGCATCGCGGTCAAAAGCGACTCCCGCCTCATGGCGGGACACTTCGACAAATGCTTCACTACCAGGGACCCCTGAGATGGCCAGATACCTCGTGACGGTGCGAACTGCAGCTACGTACTTCCTTGGCATCACCGTGCAAGCAATCTTGAGGGGTGCCAACGAAGCGACGGACAAGCTCGCAAAAATGGCGAGCTCCAGCAACAAACCACCGCCGGAGGTCTTCTACGAAGTTCTTCAAACCCCGTCAGTCACGTTAGGAGCGCAAGGGGCTCCGCCTGAAGCACAAGGGACTGAGCCCGAAGGAAGTGGCATCGCCCTAGAGGAGCAAGGGGCTGCGTGCCTCGTAATGCCTATCAGCGATGCAGACTGGCGAATCTCCATCACTAGTTACCTCGCAGGCGAAGAACCCGAAGACCTAGCTGAAGCAAAGCGGGCACCGATCCTGAAATTACCGCTTCGTCAACAGTGAGCTGTACAAAGGGGGCGTCTGCACCTCCTTCCTCCGATGTATATCCCAACAAGAGGGCCAAGACTTGCTCAAGGAGATCCACGAGGGGGACTGCGGAGCACATTAGGCCCCCCGAAGCCTCGTAGCGAGGGCCTTCCGCCAGGGTCTCTACTGGCCAACCGCGCTTCGGGACTCCCATGACCTCGTGTAGCGTTGCTAGGGCTGCCAATGGGGTAGCCACAACCCCAAGGCACCGACAGCCCCCCTACAGCCGCTGCCCCCAGTCTGGCCCTTCACGCGGTGGGGGCTCGACATCATCGGCCCTTTTCCGGCAGCAAGAGGCAGCCTCCGGTTCGCATTCGTCGCCATCGAGTACTTCTCAAGGTGGGTGGAGGCCGAGCCCGTTGCCAAGATCACAGCCGCCGTGGCCTAGCGGTTCGCATGGAGGAATATTATTTGTAGATATGGAGTGCCGCGAGACATTGTCACCGACAATGGCACCCAGTTCGACTCCGCCGCTTTCAAAGCATTTTTTGCCAAGACCTCGGGATCACCGTATGCTTCGCATCGATGGGGCACCCCGAGTCCAACGGGGCGATCGAAAGAGCCAATGGTAACTTACTAGCGAGTCTCACCAAATGCCTGGTGGGATTACCAAAGGGGCTCTGGCCCGAAGAGCTTTAGAAGGCCCTATGGGCACTCCGCACCGCACCAACTTGAGCCACAGGCTTTTCTCCATTTAAGCTGTTGTTTGGCAATGAAGCGATGACCCCGGGCGAGCTCATAGCGAGGTCCCTTCGAGCAACGCAAGATGTCAACCACGTGGTAAGAGCCCGCCCCCTAGCATCGGGTGACATGGTCCTCAAGCGAGTCACCAATCCTTCTGCAGTAGGCAAGCTCGAGTCCAAGTGGGAAGTGCCCTACATCATCACTCGAAGCACGAGGGCTGGAACGTACTACATTGCCACCCTGGAGGGGCAACAGCTTGGCCACACATGGAACGCCAAGAGCCTCCGCAAGTTCTACCCCTATAAGGATTTTGTATTTCGTAGGGAAACCCGGCTGGCCCGGGCAACACGCCCCCCCCCCCGCTAGGCAAACCATGGAGCGAGCGTGTACAAACATGTGTATACTTTTGGGCGGTTTGTCCCCACATAATGAACTAAGCACGCAACACCCGACAAACATCATAAACAATGACACCGCACATGACCTTTGGCCCCGGTGCACACCGATGCCCTCCACAGGCACCAGTGTCTAAACAAAGACACCGCGCATGGCCTTCGCCCCGGTGCACACCAATGCCCTCCATGAGCTCGAGTGTCTAAGCGAGAACCACGGCGCTGGCTTCAACCGGTGCACACCGATGCCCTCCGCAGGCTCGAGTGTCTAAACAAAGACACCGCGCATGGCCTTCGGCCCCGGTGCACACCGATGCCCTCCGCAGGCTCGAGTGTCTAAACAAAGACACCGCGCATGGCCTTCGGCCCGGTGCACACCGATGCCCTCCGCAGGCTCGAGTGTCTAAACAAAGACACCGCGCGTGGCCTTCAACCCCGATGCACACCGGTGCCCTCCGCAGGCTCGAGTGTCTACACAGAGACACCGCGCGTGGCCTTTGGCCCCGGTGCACACTGATGCTCTCCGCAGGCTCGAGTGTCTAAATAGAGACACCGCGTGTGGCATTCGGCTCCAGTACACACCGAAGCCCTCCGCAGACTCGAGTGTCTAAACAAGGACACCACGCATAGCCTTCAGCCCCGGTGCACACAAGTCTATCCACACGAAGACGACATCCAAGCTAACCCTGGCACGAAGCGTCCCTCGGAAAGCAAAAGTTAGGGCTCCTTGGAGCCCTAAGAAAAAGTTAGGGCTCCCCGGAGCCCTAAGAAAAAGTTAGGGCTCCCCGGAGCCCTATCCAAAAAAGTATGAGGGGCGGTCAGGCTTTGCCTCCCTCGCTAAAGCAAAGTTAGGCTCCCGGCCCTATCTAAAAAGTATGGGGGCGGTATGCGAGGCCGCCTCCCTCGCTAAAGCAAAAGTTAGGGCTCCCCGGAGCCCTATCTAAAAAAGTATGGGGGACGGCGCGAGGCTTCGCCTCCCCCTCGCTAAACCAAAAGTTAGGGCTCCCCGGAGCCCTATTTAAAAAAGTATTGGGGACGGCGCGAGGCTTCGCCTCCCCCTCGCTAAAGCAAAAGTTAGAACTCCCCGGGGCCCTATCTAAAAAAGTATGGGGGACGACACGAGGCTTTGTCTCCCCTCGCTAAACCAAAAGTTAGGGCTCCCTGGAGCCCTATCTAGAAAAACATGGAGCACGACGCACCTCGTGGACACTTCGTCCACCGCATACAATCACACCATTTTTATTGAACTCACCGCAGCAGTTACATACGTTACAAGGGTCCAGCTCAAAAAAGAAGAAGAGGGGGGAAGCGAAAAATAGTTAATGCAATACAATTTTCGGCCACGGCGCACTATAGCAATCAACGTGCACCTACAGAGCAAAGTCCCACTCCTCCTTGCGCGTCGCCCACTCTAGCAATTCCTCATCCGATGCCTCCGCAGCTATTAACTCCGCGTATTCTCTCTGCACGACCAAATCTTCAGGCGTGTCGGACGAGCTCGTCAAAGCCTCCAGGGACGTGGGCGGCGGCAAGAACCCCGCGGACGCGGCTGCAACTCCCTTGTGCTCCCAAAAGGCCCGCATCTCCTCACACGCCCTCGCAGCCTCCCACGCGTGAACCCAGAAGAATGTCTTCATACAGCAAGTTGGATTAGCTTTTTTCCATCGCTGCCACTTGGTGCCATGGCACGGAACGCCCCGGTAACAGATCCTGAGAGGCCACTTCAACAAAACCTCGTGCTCATCCTTCGGCGCCCGTGTAGGAACAGTCGTCTTAGTCCTTCGCCCCACGGGCGGCCGAGGACCCCTCTGCGCGACGCGCTTGAACAAGCACCGTTCTCCCTGTAGGGACCGCGAGGCACAACTTCAAATATCAATTGAAGTCAGGACAAAACAAAAGGATCACGGACTAAAAACATTTCATTCAAAAGGAGGTAGTTACACAAAAAGAGGTTCTTCCTCCTCGGAGCCCCAAGCAGGGCAAGCAAAATAGAAAAAGTCCTAGCCTACTCCCAAAAAGTTTGAGCCGCTTCTGGCAAGCGGAGGGTCACACCTTGTTTCCTTGAATGGACCCTCGCTTGCCCCCTTCCGGGATTTCAGTCGAAGAGGCCACCGGCGCCTTCCCTTTAGCCTGCTTCGCCTGCATTGCACGGAAAGACCCTGTCGCATCTTCATGACCGCGCTACCCCCAGTAGTCCTCCAGCAGGACCTTGCTCGCCTTGCGTGTGCGGCGCTCCGCGTTTGCCGCCTCCTCGGCAGTAGCCACGGTGATGGATCCGTCGCGAGAGCATCTATATGGCCGCATCTCGCCTTGTCGAGGGTGGCTAGGATTGTGCACCAAGCCACCTTCGCACAGTGATCACCGTATGTGTGGGCCGCGGCACACACACCTCCCCAATGCGGCGGAGGCATTCGAGCATGATGTCCATCTCCGCTAGCCGGTGACTCCTCGTAGGGGGCACTGCGTCGAGCTGTGACACGGCCTCCTCAAGAGTCTCCAGGGCCTCAAAGGCACCGAGCCCCAAGTTGGTCGACAGCTCGCGCTCCTCCTGGATCTCCTCCTCAAGGAGCGCTCGCGCTTTTCGTGAAGCATCCAACTTAGCCCGAAGGCCGGTGCGCTCCTCCTCAAGGCTCGCCAGCTGAACCTCCAGCGCCTTCACTCTCACCACGAGAGAATCGCGCTCACCGCTAAGGACCTTGTTCTGGGCATGCTCCGCATCCACCCGGCCTTGGATCTCGGCGAACCATCGGACAATATCACCGTCCGGTGCCTGCGAAAGCATCAAGGTCTGCGCGATAAAGCAACCTCAGCAACAAGCAAACAGAACAACGAAGGCATTTGAAGGGCACCCGCAAACCTTCACAGCATTCGCCTCGACGCTCTGGAGCATGTCCCTCAGGGTCATCTTCTTGAAGAACTCAAGAAGGAGGGCGAAGAAACGAAGTCTCCCACCACCCCGCATACCGTAGCAGCGCCGCGGCTGACCTTGAAGTCCGTATTGCACATAGGGAGCACGTCCACAGTGCTCGTGGCGACCGTAGCAGCCGTAGGCAGGCAGAGAGCCCCGAAGCCCACAGAGCCAGCTGCGTCATTGCCGGCCGCAGCATCCCCATCAGATTCGGGCTCCCCGTCGACTGCCCTACTCGGATCGTCAACCACCTCTGCACGAACAAGCAAGGATCAGACACACAAATTAATCATACAGACGGAGTAACGCGCATACCTATCGGCGACCACGGGGCAGAAGGGGCATCCGCGGCGGCATCGGCACACCCCAGGGTAGGAGGGGTGTCCATAGTCACCTCGGCGCCCCCGTCGTAAACATGCGACGGGGTGTCCTCGCCGGAGGACTCGCCAATAACGACGCCCGTCAGGCCGAACGCACCCGTCGCCTTGGTTACCTCCACCTCGGGGTGCCCAGTCGCGTCCTCCAAAGCGGCTTCTTCAGATGAATCAGGGCGCTCATCCGAGGAAGAACTGCTGAACCAGGAGGACTCTGTCTGCTCTACGGCCTCTACCAACCTCTTGGAGGGCCGGTTCGCATCCTCTGCAGCTTTAGAGGGGCCCCCGACATCGCGAGGACCGACGACACGCAACGGCATCACCACAAGCGGTCCTGGCTCGCTGACCTCGGTGGTCCGGGCACGTTTCCTTTTTCAAGCATTCGGGTCCAGACACTCGGAAAGGTGAACCGACGAAGGGTACGCCCGGTTGAGCCGACTCTCTCGCACGACCAAGACGCGCTTCGAATGCTCTTCCCATGTATATGGGCCAAGAAGCACCTCCGCGGCGTGGACCGCCTCAGTAATAGACGCAACTGCCGAGGCATCACCAACGCAATAATAAAAAAAGATATATTTGATAGTAAAAGAAGTTGGTAAGGACAAAGCGAGCCCCGCACCTTCGCGCCCTTTAACAGTAAGGGTTGGGCACCCAGACTTCGAAGCTCCGACCTCCACGTTCCAATCTTTGGCCAAGGGCCAGATGCGGAAGGTGCAGAACTCCTCCACCAGGTCCCGGGTGGAGAGACGCTTCGTCACATCCGGCAAAAGCTGGAGGAGGGCCTCCTCCCTCGCGCTAAGATCAATCACGGGGCTGGCGATAAGTCGTATCGGCCTGCCCCGAGACTGCAAACCATCCTCCACCGGGGATGTGTGGTAGAACCACCGCCGAGTCCAATCTGTGTCCCAGCGGTTCCGCGCCGCCAGGGTAGACAGGTACATTAGTCACTGCGCCCTCAACTAGAAGTTCACGCTGCCGAAGTTCAGCATTTCGCTCATGCTTTTCTTCTTCTTGGTTAGCCCGTCGTGAAGGTAAGCGACAGCGCCTCGGCTGCTGGCTCGCCTCATGACATCCACTCAAGAACCCTAGCTTCACGATGGAATTGGTCATTTGCGCCGATTCCACCCATCTGGTGAAGTACCACCGAGGTTAGATCAGCGCAGGGTAACCGGAGGCCCGCGTCAAAGAAAGCAACAAAGACCACCACCTCATCCTTCCGAGGGGCCAGGACGGTCTCCGTCCCTGGGACACAGACCTTCTCGAGGCTCTCCAACTTGCCCTCGTCAACGAGGGTGCGAAGAACAAGATCTGTCATGGTGGATCTCCCCAAATCACTCGTGTACACCACTTCCCCAAGATTTTCCTTAGCTCGCTTCGTCATTACCGAAGCCACAACGCGGACCCCCGTAAGCAAAGCGAAGCACCACAAGGATCAAACGCAGCGAACTGCAAACCAGGAAAATGGGAGTAGAAGAGCGCGGTGGGGGGGGAGATCCCATATTTATAGGCTGGCGGAATGGGCGAGAAGAACATGGGGCGCCAAGGGCCATTCCACGCGCACCACGTGGGGCAGCCGCTAGAAGCTCGCCGACGCCATCAGCGCTAAGACATCGCCTATGGCCGTGGCGTGGAACCCGGCGAGACGCGATAGCGGCGCCTTTATAACGCACACCACCCAATAACAGTGGGTGGCACTCCAACGAGTGCCAAACGGCGCCATTATGGCGCACAATACCCCAGAAGTCACCATCCTCCAACGACGGATCGCCTCCGCGAGCCCTTACAAGAGACACTTCGCCAAGCTAGAGGGGACGGCGTGCCTGGACCCTTCAGAAGAATAGTGCGATTTTAGCCATGGCGAAGCAAGACCTCGACCGCGAGGGGCTTGTCGTAGGGGCAGTCCACCAGCCCCACGGCATAAGCAACACTCCAAGGGGTCCCGGAAGGATCCAACGGTACTTCCGAAGGCTCCGAGGGCAATCCCGAAGACGCCCCTCCGAAGGGGTCCCTAAGGCCCCGAAAGTATTTCTGGAGGCTCCGAAGGTGATCACGAAGATGACCTTCGGAGGGGCCCGGAGGCATTCCCGAAGCCTCCGAAGGGGCCCCGAAGGATCCCCGAAGGTGCCCTCCGAAGGGGTCCCACAGGCTCCCCACGGGTGGCCTCCGAAGGGGCCTCGCGACCATCCTCGGAGGAGTGTAAAGGCGCAAGGAAGGTGGACCCGGCTCACTCCCCGGGTGGACCAAGACCAGGAGGGTCTACCGTGCGCCGAAGGCTACGCATAGGCTAGGAAAAACCCCTGCTACCCCTATGGTGGTTGTACCTTTTTAGGGGTATATTTGTAGTTTTATGTACCCAGTCGGATAGGCTATAAATAGCCCCCTTCCCCCTCATGCAACGAGGAGAAATTTTCTGGCAAGCAATACAAGTACATTTCCAACTGAACCCTTCTCCTGGGACCCCTCGGCCCCTCTTTGGCCTTGAGGTCCCTCCTTTTTCTTGTCTGGTCTTCTCACCCACAGGTTCTTAACAGAACAAATCGTGATATGCGCCATGAAATATCTGGTCATCCCGACAATTCTGTCTGTAGTGAGATCTATCTCTGATATGCAACTGCTTTGAAGGAGGCGGCCGACTCTGGGGTGTTTGGTGAAAGAAATTAATGCCGTAGATTTGGATGTGTGCTTATAGATCTATTTGTTCTTGGTGATCTAAGGTTAGTATTTGCTTCTAATTATATGCATTATAATCTAGAGAGATCGATGACAGCTAGGTTTATCATCCAAAGAGGTTATTGGCAGTTAAGATTTACAATAGAACAATGAGGGGGCGTGTATATATACATTGACTTGTCATGTATTGTGTAAAATTATAGTGTTTACATCATAGTGAGCCTCAGTTCTGACTATGTCAAATGAAGGAGGAAGGGAGGAGAACGAAAGGACAAAGAAAGAGAGGAGGAACTCGCATGATATTTGGGATCTTCATCTTGAGCTCCAAGGGTAATGATCTGTAATCATTTATATTTGCCCTGGGTTAATCGCTATTCAATTTGTATTATGTTTGGTCAATAGGAAGAGTAGTTGTGTGTATTAACATAATTTAACACTAATTTGTTACATGCGTCTCGTAGATGGACCGAAGTTGGATGTACGTTAAGTACTGTGTGAGTGAAGAGTATATTGATAGCATGTCTACTTTTAAAAGAGCTATCGAGCAGGATATGTTGAAAAGGGGGATAAAATTTATCTACTGTCCATGTATTGATAGCGATAATTCGAAGATGTTTTCCAACCCAGCTCAGATCGAAACGCACTTGATTCGAAGGGGTTTCAAAGAGGAGTATACATGTTGGACTAGTCACGGTGAAGAGCAGATTATACCAGAAGGTAGTAACATCGTTGAGGCAGACAACGATATGCCAGATGTGGACCGTGCTTTCAATGAGGGTAGGTCACACGATGACAATCTGGATTTTGTTCCCGGACTGCAAGCCGGAGTACACAAGGTTGTCATTCGTGCTTGAACTGCTGAAATTGAAGGTAAGCAATGGTTGGTCCGACAAGAGTTTTATGGCGTTAATAGGTCTCCTAGCGGACATCCTTCCAGAGAAAAACGTGTTGCCCAGAACCACCTACCAAGCCAAGAATGTTCTTTGTCCATGTATGTACAACCTTCCTCATTGGTTGTGTATGAAGCGGAAATACATTTTGATGTCACTACTTATCCAAGGGCCGAAATAACCAGAGAACAACATTGATGTGTACCTAGCACCATTGCTGGAAGATCTTGTGACATTGTGCAATGAAGGGGTACAAGTATGAGATGTGTACAAACAAGAGAACTTCACTTTACGCGCCATGTTGTTCTGCACCATCAATGATTTTCCTGCCCTTGGTAACCTGTCGGGGTTCAGTACAAAAGGAGCCAAAGTCTGTCCACACTGCTTAGATGGTATCGAGAGTGTATTGCTGAACAACTTGCACAAAACTGTGTACATACGTCACTGTAGGTTCCTTCCCAAGTATCACCCATACCGCAAGATGAAGAAACAATTCGACAGAAATAAGGCGAATGGTTCAGCTCCAAGGGCTTTTAGAGGGAAAGAGGTCTATGATATGATTAAGGATATCGATGTTGTGCTTGGAAAGAGACGTAAATTAAGGACTCATCAAAAGAACATCTGGAAGAAGCGATCAATTTTTTGGGACTTATCTTATTGGGAGTACTTAGAAGTTTACCACTGCATCAACATCATGCACGTGGAGAAGAATGTATGTGATAGCTTGATTGGTCTCTTACTAAACATTCGTGACAAAACAAAGGATGGTGTCAACGCATGGCAAGACTTGGTTGATATGAACATAAGGACCGAGTTAGCACCGAAAGAGACCGATAAAGGACGAACGTACCTTTTCCCAGCTTGCTATACTCTGTCCAAGGTCGAGAGAAAGGAACTGTGCCAGAGCTTATATGGTGTGAAAGTTCTACCCGGTTACTTCGCCAGCATAAAGAAACTTTTCTATGGAAGATTTGAAATTAATTGGTATGAAGTCTCATGATTGACATATGCTTATGACACAAAAGCTTCCTGTTACAATTAGAAGTATTTTCTGAACAACATCCGAGTGGCAATAATGAGACTGTGTTATTTCTTTAACTCAATTGCTCAGAAGGTCATCGATCCCGAAGGACTAGATGCTTTGCAGGCCGAGGTGGTGATGACTCTGTCATCTTGAGATGTATTTCCCTCCATCATTTTTTGATATCATGGTCCATCTCATTATTCACCTTGTGAAAGAAATAAAGATATGCGGCCTTGTGTTCCTATGTCATATGTACCCGTTCGAGAGGTACATGGGAATTCTCAAGTCCTATGTACGGAATCGATCTCGGTCGGAGGGCAACATCATCAAAGGTTGTGCAATCAAAGAGGTCATTGAGTTCTGCGTCGACTACATGGCTCTGGTGGAACTCATAGGTGTGGCTTTATCTCGTCATGTGGGGAGGCTGGAGGGTATCGAGACCATCGGAAAGAAAACAATCACTTCCAATCTTGATACATACGATCAAGCCCATTTCATGGTCTTTCAACACATGACACAAGTGTCCCCGTACATCGACGAGCACAAAGACATGGTACGCCAATAGAATCCAAGCCAGTCAGAGGTTTGGATCACGAGAGAGCACAACCGTCGGTTCAACGAATGGTTAAAGATGCGATTCACTGAGAGACCATCAAGTGATGATATGCTGCCATGGTTGGCAAAAGGGCTAAAATTTACAATTGTGACATGACAAGGATACGACATAAATGGGTACACCGTACACATTTTATACGACAGCTCAGGATAGGAAGAGCACAGTTCAGAACAGCGGTGTCCGCATATATGTGTTTCACGAGTAGTTCAATACCGCTAGGTTGAGCTCCTACTATGGGTTCGTAGAGGAGATTTGGGAGCTCGACTACGTACTTTTCAATATCTCCCTGTTTCGGTGCCATTGGGTCAAACTTTCATAGGGTGTGAAGGTCGACAAGTACAGTGTCACTACAATGGACCTCGAATGTGTCGGATACAAGGACGAACCATTCATACTAGCTAAGCAAGTTGTTCATGTTTTTTTATGTAAAGGACCTGGCAAATAAGAACTGCCACATAGTTTTTCATGGAAAAAGAAGGATTTTTGGAGTTGAGAATGTCGTGGATGAGGAAGAGTACAATCAATTTAACAAGTTGCCTCATTCTGGAGACATCATCAGGCTCGAGAAAGAACCCAGTGAGGAAGCTAGCTATATGTGTGTTGATTATCGTGAAGGGATATTTTTTTCAAATGAAATAGCCAAGTGGAATTAAACACGGTGAACACCTATTTGGAAAATTGTTCCATTGCAATTAAGAATTAAAATTGGCATGTAATTAAGAAATTATTACATTATAATTGATTCACTAATTAATAAATTATTCCAGCTGTGATTGTATCTGCTTTCTTGTTTTCATAGGGCATGGCTAGCATTTCCTGAGGCTAGCCGAAAAACAGAATATTTTTTAGCTATAGAAGGAACTATCACATGCGGTTTAGTGGAACAAACCATCAGTGATATATGTAGCACAGACGGTTCCTAAGGTACCAAAACATCTTGCCTCCCGTGCACGCGTCCAAAATCCCCCCCCCCCACACATGCTGAGCATCACAGACAGTTCCATAAATAGAACCGTCTATGATACTTATCACATACGGTTCTCAAATATAACCATATGTGATATGCTCGCTTATCACAGACGGTCCTGTAATAGAATTGTCTGTGATTTAGAATATCACAGACGGTTCTTTGTGAGAACCGTTTGTGATATCCCTTTATAAGTAGGGCCTCGCTAGGGTTTGCGTCCTTACTCCTTAAAGCTCACTTACCCGCCCGCCTCCCCAAAGCCCTTACTTCCCATGTTCCTCCTGAGCCTCCTCTCTCTGCGTCGTCATCCCTGCGCCTCCTCCTCCCCACGCTGGTGTCCTCCCTTTGTGACCCCTGACCTCAACGCCGCCGCCCCCAACCTCGACGACGCCTCGCTCCCTCGACCTCGACTCCCTCTTCGTCCACGCCTCCCGCCAATGTACGAGCTCACCGCTTTGGATTGCGCTAGTAGAAGTTTCAAATTATGCTGATTTGATTGACTCTAGCACTAGGAGATATTGCTCAGTAATGTTGTGGGTGGTACGAGCTCACCTCTTTGGATTCTCTAATATTGTGTCATGTTATTCATGCTCATCAGATCACTCTGTTTCATTATGTTGATGTTGTCTGGTCATTTTGCTCCATTCTGTTGGTAGCTTCGGCTCACTGTGGTTCACTGTGATTATTGTTCAGTCATTGTTTATATTCCTGTCAATTGAAATTTTATGTAGTTTATTCAATTGAAATATTGATAGTGAACTCTCAACTGATGATTTGTTTTAAAGTGTCAGATTAGACAAAGCAAGATTTTGTAAAGCTCAAGGCCTAATTTATTTCAGAGTAATTGTCGTATTTAATTTGTGATAGAATTTTGACCCAAGTGGTGAGGAGGCCCAGAATACATCTTGAGCAGCCCGATATCTGAGAGCAATAAATAACAATCTAAATATGAGCATTATGCTAATTTATTTTGTTGTTAATCTTACAGTGATACCATTGAGTTAATCTTACAGTGATGCCACTAAGTCACTTACCTTATGCTAACTATGTTGAGTTGCATTACATTCCTAGTTTCCATAGATAGCAAGTAAGCGAGATGGCGTCCACACCGTCTTCGCCGCCATCATCGACGTCGCCGAATGCTTCTGGATCTCCGAGGAAAGTGGTACGTCAGCGAGATGGTAGAGGAATATTGAAAATACATTAGGGCCAAATGACCATCACGGCCGTCAGTATTACTGGCATTCCTCTGCTTCCTAGGAAAGCAGCGGCAGTATTTCGGACCACCTGCAGTATACTTGGAAGGGAACGGGTCCCCATCACCATACAGAGATGGAAGGATCTGACGGACGTATAGAAAGCGTAGCTGTGGACTAAACTTACAACGTCGTTCGATATCCCAACATAACTCCAGGAACTCGTGCGACGACAGGCGTTCCTCGCAATAGGAAAATCGTGGAAAACCTTCAAGAGCAAGCTTATCACGGAGTACATGAACAAGGATCGGACGCCCTGCACAAAGTATTGTTTCATGTCGTCGGATACATAGGACACCTTTGTGCGGATGAAGACAACAGTTGAATTTCAGCAGCAAAGTTCGGCACACAAGGCTATCCAAGCACAAAACACTCACCCCCACAGACTCGGCACCGCTGGGTACGCAGGTAAACTCCCGCAATGGATGAGTGAGGACGATGAGGCGATCCGATCGGAGGTCTCCCCGTCATTTGCTGGGATCACAGACGAGCTCGCCCAAAACTGGTTAAGAGATAGGGCCTCAACCACGTCGTCGGGCACCATCTCTTTCACAAAACCGGCAGACGAGAGAGTGTCCCAACGCCTGGTAAGATATGTCGAACTACCTAGTTGTTAATAAGTCCATAACTTCATAGGGTCTAAAATAACATGATGGCCACTTGCAGCAAACATTGAGTACCCAATCTTTCCAAGGCTCCTTCGAAGCAGTCAGGGAAAAGGATATACTATCCACAGACCTGGGAAACAAGGAGCACCCGGGTCGCACGCGAGGCCTTGGTGTTTACGAAACCTTGGAGATAGGGATTCCCACATGACTCCGAGGCGTATAGGAGTCCGAAGAGATCCAAGGCCGAGCGCGAGATACAGTTGGAAGAGAAGGTTAGTGCACAGATTACTGCACAATTTCAAGGACAGATAACATCATTGCAGGAATAAATGAATCAACTTATCAACCAGTCGCAAGCCGCCCCCGTGATTTTGGGAGCTAGTCCCCCTCAACATCGGAGTAGCTTCATGTCCACGCCTGCACTTTCTGAACTTGACGACGTCCAATTACCTATCGATATCATCCAGGCAATGTACATATCTGGAATGCTCCAAAGATAGACCTGTAGGACGCCTTAGCTAATTATGTATCGTTTTGTAGGAGTTCACGCCCTGCAGGCTCCAAGTGAGGCCGGTTGGGTCTATTTCTGTTGAGGCTGGGCGGGGGGTGGTGTTTCCATGCTAGGAAGGGATAGTGGTGCACGGTACTCAGCTGGCGCAGGGTTACGCCAAGGTCCAGGTGGACATGATACATGATAATTTTATGGTCTTCCCACTAGAGAAGCGCCCGAACGAAGACATCATAATACTAGGGGGTGCCTTGTACACTTTTGTCCAATGGCCCAAGAGGGACATCGCCCTTGACTCTGCAATGCTGCAATCTCCACGTGACGACCATGCCTCTCCAACAGTACCCTTGATGACTCCTCCTCAACCCCCGCTTCATAAGGCCTCCGTATCGGCTCCCATGGAGACGACGTCGAAGAAATAAGAAAAGTGTGCCGAGTCATCCACCCCCAAGACGTATATCACGCAAGGCGCTAAAGCCAAATCGAAGAAGATTAACGTGCCTACAGTGCCACGATCTCCACGTGACCAAGCCTCTCCAACAGAATTCTCAACAACTCCACCTCAACCCATGTTTCAGAAGGCCTCCGTATCGGCTACCGTGGAGATGGCGCCGAAGAAACAAGAAAAATGTGCCGAGTTGTCTTCTGGGAAGACGTGTAGCGGGCTAGGTGCTAAGGCGAAATCGAAGAAGATTAAGGTGCTACACAAGCCCGGGACGTTCTCCCTTGGAATGTCGTTGGTCTCCGACACAATGTTACGCCACGCTGGTGTGGCTTGCGAGACTTTGCATGCCTGGTACATGCGGCAAACCAACGAGGCGAGGGAAGATGGGCCACTGGATTCACCGTCAGCTACACGGAGGACCCTTTCCTCCACAAGCCGGGCTACTTCGCTATGGGCTTCGAAAACTTATTTGATCTATTCAACCTCGGCGCCCTCGACACCTCACTTCTACGATGCTGGACATTGAAAGTGTGTACAATCAAGTTCTACAGTCACGCAATACCGATAAATATCATAACTCATAGCTTATGTATAGATACATGATGCAAGAAACCCGACGATCGCGAGAACCGGTGGGTTTTCTCGGCCCACCGTTGATCTCTGAGCAATGTATCAACCTAGACGTATCCTACATCGAGAAATACATAGCAAAGGGGTTGCTTGCTCACCGTGACAAGGACTACATACTAGTACCCTACAACTAGGGGTAAGTGCTTCACTACTTGCTATACAAATTTTATTTGTACTTTATACGCAATACGAACACAGGTTTAATTACTATAACGACATACTTAGGTGGCACTGGATCCTTTTAGTCATTGTACCAAAGTGGAACAAGATAATATACCTTGATTCCCTAGTCGAAAAAAACCACGACTTCACCCTTGTGCAAAAAGTACTCGACATGTATGCATATTTTATTCATACGTAACTCTATTGTAGTCTTCCTTCATTTGAAATGGCCGAGAATAACTTTTTGGAATCACATAAGTCATTCATCACCTATATTGTCGAGGCAGGGATACAAAATGAACAAAGCGCCACACTACGACACAGGACGCGATTTCCGGTACCCGCTGCAGCACAATAATCCTATATGACACTTTGTAACCTAACCTCTCAAACTGACTATACCTATATATGCAATTCTATTTTCGCAATGCCACCAGCAACTACAAGGCAACGTATGTGCATTCTACGTTTGTCGTCATATGCAGAAAATCATGCGTGCTAAGATGAAGGATCCAGAGGTTTGTCAGTCAATCTCGCAATAATTATTTCCTAATTATGAATTTAAATATATATATGCTTACTACTTTACTTCTAGCGACAGGGCATGACAATCAAAGAAAGTGCCTTCGATCTAGACAAACTCTCCGACGTTCGAGGACAGCTTGCCTTCTTCATCATGGGGGAGATCATTAACCAGAATGGAGAGTTTCACCCCGACGACACTGATTTATTGTAATTCACTTTGAGTTGTAATTCAATTGTAACTCTAGCGATAATACATGAACTTTCTTTTGTAATTGATTTTGAGCTGTGAATCACTGAGTTGTATATCTGTGATTT
Organism: Phyllostachys edulis; assembly: GCA_036346405.1. Classification (NCBI taxonomy): domain Eukaryota; kingdom Viridiplantae; phylum Streptophyta; class Magnoliopsida; order Poales; family Poaceae; genus Phyllostachys; species Phyllostachys edulis. Next base: position 46,870,614 of record CM070546.1, on the reverse strand, counting down.
ATCTGTTTTCTGTTTGTTTGTTAAGAGGACATGGCTAGCATTTCCTGCGGCTAACCGAAAAACCGAATGTTTTTTAGCTATAAAAGGATCTATCACATGCGGTTTTATAGTATAAACCGTATGCAAAGACCTACTATCACAGACATTTTTGTGGTATAAACCGTTTGTGAAAGCCTACTATCACAGACAGTTTAAAACCGTTAGTGATAGTAGGCCTTCACAGATGGTTTATACCACAAAAATATCTGTGATAGTAGGTCTTCACAGACGGCTATAACTAACAACCGCCTGTGATAAGTCTGATATCACAGACAGTTATTTTTACTAACCGTTTGTGATATGTATCCAGTCACAGATGGTTGGTGCATATAACTGTCTATGATGGCCTAAGTATCACATATGATTTTTTGTAGAAGCCGTCTGTGATAGTAGGACTTCACAGACGGTTTCGACCAAAAACCGTTTGTGTTGTGACTTATCACAGACGGCTCACAAACTGTTTGTGATAACTGCCTGTTATCGCATACATATAAAATCAGACGGTTCAGAATCCGTTTGTGATGACGGTTTAGAACCGTCTAGGATGACCCTTTATGTAGCAGTGTATACTTCTTGTTTTTCTACCGTACGTGGCAAGAAGAGGATTCATAATTAGCTTGTTCAATAATAATGGCAAATGATCCACTTACTGTTGTAAAAAAAAACTCATTAGGACGGTAAAGATGTGCGCCAAGGGGAAAATAGCATGCGATATAAGTTTGACATGTACTAGTACGTACGCAGGTCCACGGACCATTCGTCGGCGAGAGACCAATATTAATTATTTCCTCACTTAGTATTAATTATTTCCTGACTTAGTATTAACTTTATGGTGTTACACTGTTACTAACCTATTTACCTGACAGTCACACACTTGAAAAATGCTATGGAGAAAACCTCAGCAATGCATAACTCCACTCGATCGATCTTGGAGCATTGCAAAATTTGTAGTATTGCTAGCTAGTGGATCATTCAACACAAAACCAGCCTGGAAACTCGCCTACCGATGTCTCGATTGACACAACAAACTGCCTAGATGGATGGAGTTAACAATAAGTAATTAATCACAAGCTTTGTCTATATATCCAGAGAGAGCATTTCAGCACAGCTGATGAGCTAGGAGTTGGTCAGGAGCAGCTGTATCAATTAGTGCGACTAATTGAGAATAGAGCTTGTTTAAGTAGGGTTTGAATTGTGCTAGTAAAAAAAAAGCTTAGCATGTCCATGCCGCTCACTCACTTGGGCATGGATGGAAGCTTCACTAGCCCCTTTCTTTCTGTCCCTCTCCCTTTTCTCTTCTCTTTCTGCTTGCAGACTGCAGAGTAGGGGTAAAATACTCCATCTAAGTATATATGTTAGGCTGCTGCTTGCTCGGAGGAACTGTCTTATTAGTTTACTACGTCCTTCCCCACTTTCTTTCCTAGAGGTGTACACCGTCGATCTGGTGTGTATACGTAGAATAGGATTCACCCCATGAGGCCATGCTACAAGAAAAAGCAGGCGATTTGTTTATTATCGGTGGTTCAAATCATGCTGTTATCATTGGAGAGAACACCTGTCATGTAATACTAGTGTACTATGCACTTTACAGTGTTCATCACATACATGGTTCAAGAGAGAAAGAGAGAGAAGCATGCATCAGAGATTGCAATTCCCAATTCCTTCTCTCTTAACACATTCCAGAGCCCAATGTTACGAAATTGAAGAAGAACATCCACAAAATTGAGTGTATATATTCAGCATGGTTAGTTCTCTTTTCCTGCCTTTGTACAAAACACTGAAACAATATCGACAGTAATGAACAGAAAAAAGGAGAATAATTTCCTGGCAAGCTAGGCACCAAAACGGTAGCCAGTGAGAATATGCTCAGAGACAAACGTTACAGAAGCAAAGCAAAGGCACGAACTAGTGGAGATTCAGCAGCGCCATGTCACTTCCCAGCAATCAGGCAAGAGAAGGATGCATGCATGCATGAATGCACACAGTGCACACACACATACACCGATGCTCTCCTATGCATGTCGATCGCCGTGCTGCATGTATATGCAAAGCTTCAGGGATTCTCTGCGCCTCGAAAGCATGCTAGTTGTAACATGATCTAACTTCTTCTAATGAGCATGCATACATGCCAAACATGTAACATCCTAATTTTTTGAGCTTTAAAAATCTTTTAAATAGTTAGTAGGGGAAAATTCACCATTTGGTATTATTTGAATTTAATTCAAAAGCTTAATATGGACTTTGTACATAAAAACAATTTAATATGATTAAAGTCAACATCAACATGGGTCAAAACTATTTTATTTGGATTCTCTGTGCTTGGATATATTTTCTAGAATTTTTCCAAGTTCATTTGCTATTTTCTATTGCTTATCTGGATTTCTGGTATTTTCTTAAAAAGAAAACCTATTTAAAATCTCAGAAATTCTATTGGGCTGGAAGCCAACCCTTTTCCTTTTCGGCCCTAGTCTGTCGGCCCCAAATTCCTTGCGTGCCTCCGCTTTATTGCATTTGGCGCGTGGGCCCACCTCCTTGTCTTCCTGCCGGTGAACCCCACCAGTCAGCCCCTCTCATCCTCTCTCTTCGCGTGCTCTGCTGCCCACGGCCGTTCGATCGCGCATGGACGGTCCGATGGAGATGAGCCGTTCGAGCGGTCCGAACGACACTGGCAGTTTGAGCCGTCCGATCAAAGTTGAACGCTCGGATCAACTCACCAGCGCGCGCATCCTCGCCATCACTAGCTGATGGGTGGGCCGTCTTCGCGCGTTGTCGTCCCCGCAGCGTCTTCGTCCTCGCAGAGTCCAGCTCGCGCACGCCATGGATGATCTTCTAGAAGCTTCAATCCGACAAACGAATTCTCTAACCAAAATCCCTCGGATTCCTCTACCAAACTTGAACTTTTATTGTTTCGCATCCGCATATGCTCTTGATTGTCTCTGATTCGACCTCTATCTCTAAAATCCGGCGAAACCGTTTCAATCTCGTTTTGGGGATTTCCTTATCCGGCTCTCCCGACCCCTATAAATAGCACCCCAAGCTTCGCCCTTACCTCCTGATCCCGAATCCCCATCCCGTTCCCCTCCTAAAGCCCTAGAGGCGGCGCAATCGTCAATTTAGGGTTTTCGGCCGAAGCTCGATTTCTTCAAATTCCGCCGCCGCCGTCGCCGCCGCGTCATCGTGGAGCACGCCACCGGGACCGCCGTCACCAGAGCCATCTCCAGAGCCCTTCCTCATCGCCGGAACTTCGTCGAAGCTTCCATCTGACAACGCCCGTATTCTCTCCGTCGCTCAACGCTCGTCGCCGGCCATTGCAGACGTCCCCGACCACCCGGAGGTACACCAATAGATGCGCAATACCACCCTCTACATTCTGGTACCACTCACCATCGAAGCCGTGCCCTGGTTCGCCGTTGTCGGCCGGTCCAGAATTCCTCGCCGGCGTCCAAGCTGACATGGACGTCCACTCGGTGTCGCGTCATCCTTTTGCTGAGGTGTTGTCTCACGTGGCGCCGAATCGGTACGCCGTTAGCTGGCAGCGTGTGCATCCAAATCATCGGCCAGCTCAGCGCCTCTGCTAACGTGTCGTTCAGTGATTGGTCCAGATCAGATCTGTCATGGCACGGTCAACCAAACTCCGATCCAATCTGCATAAACCTAGTCCTCATACACCCTGTCTATGCCAGAGGGTCCCACATCCAATTCAATTTCTTTTCAATTGTTTTTCAGCCGAATTCCTTGATGACGTCATATACCCGGAATTTTCAATTGGAAAATAATTCGGGATTTTTCAATAATCTAGTTTTAGGGTTTTCTTTAGATTTTCAACTTCCCAAGCTCCTATCTTTTGCATCCGAACTCCGTTTGAGCCCATTCAAAATTTTAAATTCATCTAAATCCGAGATCTATTCATCTGAGATTTTTATTTGATTTTTGGAGTTTGTTTTATCTTGGTTATTTATTTATTTTGTTTATTTGCTTTTGTTTGCGAGTAGACGTCGATACTTCGGGAAGATTTGAAGAAGAAGGAGCACCTCAAGAGCAAGATCAGTACTTAGACCTATTTCAAGGCAAGTTATACCTTTGATCATGTTGAACCCAGTTTTCTAAAATATTTTGATTCAAAGTATTGCATTTACTTTAATTATTTATTTCAATGTTTTGGGGATTAGTTAATATCCAATTTGTTATGATCTCCTTGTCTAATTGTATGCCATAACATTTTATCACCCTAGTTTGGTTCATTTAGTTGGTGCTATTGTATTACCAACGTGGGTTGGTTAGATACGATTAGTTTGCTTAGCCATGCTACGAGTCATCATTTCATGTGAGTCGCAATAATAAACTTGACTAACTGACTACGGAACCATTTGATAAAACTGTGTGTACTATGTGTTATTACTCGTCGATGGCATGTGTTGTACTTAACCAACAGGGTGGGAAAAGTTTTCGACGGGGGCAAGTGGTCCTGTGTGCTTTTATGGTGGATCTGTGTTGGCGAGAATGATAGGTTAGAATTTGGAAGTCTTGCCTCGGTCAATTAAGGACTTAACCTTATGCGCCATTGAATTGGACCTTTCATACAACCACATTCCTGGTATGGGACGGGCCTAACTTAGTAAGTTATGGATTCTTGACATTGATTACTCAGGTTGTAGGTTAGCTGTGTCGGATTGGGTGGAGGTGTATACTACCAAGTAGTTGCATCGCGGGGCGGTTCGCCGTTTCCCTGTCCAACGGTGTGCGTCTATGGCGGCTAAGCATACCGAGTGTCAATGTTGAGATGAAGTTTCAAAGGTTTTGTTGTGATCACTCGTACAAGTTGATTGCATCTTGTGGGTAAAGTGTACAACATCTGCAGAGTGTTAATCAATCTATTGAATAGCGCGTCATGATCATGGACATGCTCGGGATTTCACACGAGGGTAGATTTTCATAAAACTTGGGATGTGACAATTTGTGTGAGATAACTTATGCATTGTGTGAATAACTTGATTAGGCTATTTGTCTTTGTGAAAACAAATGATAAAAATTATTATTGTCTATTTGTTTTGAATTATGATTTCAATCTATTATTTGTATTCAAATTGTAAATGTCGCATTTCTGCAAAAGAACCACAGAAGCCATTCCTTTGGAATAAGCCTACATCTATAAATTGCATTCTGTGGTATGACTTACGAGTATGGTGTGTACTCATGCTTGCTTTAATAAATCAAGCAGAGGTGAAGGAATCGCTAGTCAACAAGGTCTACTTCAAGGATCACGGAGAACTAGGTCGCGCTACCCCAGCCGATTGCCTGTGGGCATATGGATGGGCTTCACTGAAGTTATTCTGTTTTGTTCCGCTGCAGCTTCATTAAGCTATTTGCCCTCTGAAGCATTAATTGTAAGCTTTGACCTTAAGGTCTTTACTCTGATGTTTATTGTTATTTGCCTATTTATTAGTTATCTTTGTATATGGAAATAATATTTCACTGATGTTGCCACTGTGTGCACTAGCGTGATCCTGGACTAGTGCATTATACACAGAGGGTCCAGAATTGCATTTTTGGGTCCCGACAAAACAGAAGTGATCGATCTACAGCAGCGGATGAAGATGTTCGTAAGGCCTGCGAGACGTTCAGCAAGCCAAACTTGTGTGATGAAGTCATGATCCACACAGGCAAATGCACGCGTGTTGGTGCAGCCTATTTCATTTTCTTAGTAATATAAATAGCAAGGTGGCGCAAGGCGCGGGCATCACCGTTATAGATTAGTAAAGTGTAGTTAACTATACATAAATATTTCAATATATTTGTTTTCTATTTAACTTCAGATGTCTTCTATACATGTGTTTTGTATTGGCCATATAGTTGAAAATCAAGCAAAAAGACAATATTTTTTCATACAAATTCTTTTATTTTTGACGATTGAGCGATAGCTTAGTGATGGAGACACGGGGGAACATCCCACCCTCCTAGGTTTGATCTATGGATTGACCCAGTGTGTTTTGCCTAAATAATTTAGGTACACACGCGTGTGCGAGCACCCATCTTTCAGTGACGTATTAGGGTTTCCAAATTTCCTTGCGTGTGTAGATGACACACATACACGTGTGTGCGCGCTCATGTGGTGTGAGTTAGATGCGAGTGTGGTGTGTGTCCACCTTGTACCCTCTTTAAAAAAAAATCTTTTCTTCGTTTCTATTTTTGTTTTCGTTACAAAAACTTATCCTTATTTGTGCTTGGAAAGATAACCGAGTGTTATGTACATGGGTTGGGGGTTCCTTTTTTGTGTTCTGTGGTCCATTTAGGCCAAACTCTATTTTTTAACTTTAATTTCCTTCTTATCTTTTTAATATTAAAACATATCCATTATATCTTATTGTTTGAGTTAAATAGATTGCCTAATAACATCTAATTGTTGTGATTTTTAATCATAAGTTGGGTCTACCAAATTAATCGCTAGATTTTTTTGAGAATTTCTAGCATGTGTTTTTTTTTCTTGTAGCATCTAGTGGTTACGAGCTATCAAACATAGTTAAAGTCCACCACACTAAGGGCTGGATATTTTTCTTCCTTTTTTTTTAATAGAATTTCTAGGCTATTTGTTTTTTTTCTTAGCAGTTGTAAACCACTCGTCATTGACTTTTAGTATATAATAGATCCGAGCCGTTGTAACTTGGGTCCGAGAGAAAGATGTCTAGATCTTTTTAGTTAACACAAGATCTTCCTTAGAGTGCCTAATCACTATCGGTTTAATTTTTAAAATATTTTTGAAACTTAGGTTTCAAATTTGTTTACAAATCAAATCTCTAATCACCCTTTAAATCCCCCCCCCCCATTTACTTGTTTTTATCGTACTTATCGTGGATTTATTTTTAGTTTTAAGGTAGAATTAGTTAAAACAAAACCTATTTATATTATATTTTAATTATTATTCGAAATTTAGTTTTTTATGATTTACTTTGAATTTGTATGAAAATCAAATTCCTATTTTTTAAAAAATCTCTAATTTTAGTTCATTTGGATTGTACTTCACATGAACTTTTTATTTTTATTTTCTAATTTTTATTTAATTGTTATTCCAAATTTTATTTACTTATGGATGTTACTTTGGAAGTCGTATGAAAATCAAATTGCTAATATTTATTTATTTTTATTCCTAATTTCTCTTAGTTTGGATTGTGCTTGACATATATTCTTTCTTTTAATCGAGATGTTATAACTCAAGTCCACAAGATAAATGGCTAGACCTTTTTCTAAGTGTATAATTAATATAGATATAGATAGATTCTTATATCTCTAAGTCAACTATCAAATCTACGTCTTTAAAATTAGGACCCACCAAATTAATGGTTAGATGTTTTGTTTTTTTGTGAGAATTTCGAACATATTTATCTTTTTTCTCAACAACTCTAAAAGAATTGTAATAAACTTTTAGTATATATACTAGATAGATGCGGAGGATCCTTGCACTGCACTATCAGCGTACTCCCGATCGGTGGATGGTTTGAACTCGAAACAGTGGTTTTCAGCTCATGCGTAGACGGATCCTAGGGCTCCATGTGCATGCATGCGCGCGTCTCACAGTCGCAGCTGCGCACAAGCATGGCAAAGAGATGCGAGCGAGGTGTGGCACCGCGCGCGCCAATAGGAGGGAGAAGGATGAGTCCCCATCAGCGGACAGAAAAAAGCTTCAGCTAGTGGTCAAAATGGCAAGATTCTCTCGCGGGCACTCCCTTTCTAGCCAAGGAAGAACGCAACTGGCACCGGTTGGCGCCGCGCGCGCTCGCCCTCGCAACCGCCAGTAGTAGTGGTGCCTGTTTGTGCAGCGTGTGCATGCTCGTGTGTACTACCCGGGCAGGCAGGCAGGCATCCCCCGCCGGCCACTTCGATCAGAATGATGGCCGCTTTAGGACGACGGGGAGGAGTCAAAAAACGAAGGCGCTTTTGCAGCCAAAGGCCCCATTTCGGAATATATGCGTACTTCCTGTCTAGTTAGCGCGCGCTCTCTCTCTCTATCTGATTAATCTAAAACAGCGTAATCATCATTTAGCAGTAAATTAAAATTTTCTAAACACAAACAAAACATAATGTCGTATTAATATTAATCACTTTGCCAAACAAAGTTCCTATTAAATAATATTATCCAGAGTTCATCAACAAAATTTGCAATATAAATTTTCCCACAAGAATAAATCATCCTTTTGATCTCAAAGTCCTTTACAAGAATATTTTTACAACAACAAGCTAAACAGTAAAATCAAACCCAAAATTGAATTACGATAATTATATTCTTTACATTCATCAACATATGAATGTCATTGTAAGCAAAAGTCAAGTAATACAAGCTCAGGATTAATTACAGAAGTTCATTACATTAAAGAATAAATGCAGTTTACAAGCAAGAGTAGAGTATTAACGAACACTCAGAATTAACTTACAAGAGTTCATTATTTCAGTGGGCCTACAACATTAATTTAAAATCAGAATGTATTACAAAAATCCGTTGCAAGCGAAAGGTAGCATTAATATAATCTCATACTTGATTTCACTAATTGATTAAGTCAGAAATAACGTACAAGAATTATTTGCAAAACAAAAATAATATATTACAAACTCAACATTTATTACAAGATTGATTTACAACAGATCAAAATATAACTTACAACACTTAATTAAATTACAATCCAAATCCTTGCATGCTCATCGCCGAAGCCCTCCTTGCTATTTCATCCAATTATCTTCAATTCTTCCCAATCCACACCTCCATAAATGCCAAAAGCACGTAAAACGATTAGTACAACCGAAGCGACATATATATATATATATATATATATATATATATATATATATATATATATATATATATGAGAGAGTATTAGAATATAGGAAGTGGCCGTCAGATTTCCTCGAAGCTCAGTAGGATCCCCATATCAACTCGAGTCGGTAGGCCCCTTGATCACCAAGATACCCAGACCAACTAGAGTTAATTAACACCTTCTGCTTCTGTAGGTTTCATCACCTGATGTTTATTTGAATCTGACACCCGATTGTTATTGACTCCCCTCAACCGCAGAAAATCACTCTTGTAGTCACTACTAAAGAAAAGGTCTTCACAGACGGTTCAAAAACGTCATCACAGACGGTTTCGTGAGCCGTCTGAGTTTATAGGTCAGTGATGACAAGAGGTCATCGCAGACGGTTTTCGAACCGCCCGTGATGCATACTATCACAAAAGGCTATTAACTCAGAACCGTCTGTGATAGTTGACTATCACAGACGGTTTATAGATAAAATCATCTGTGATAGCTTACGTATCATAGACGGTTTATAAATAAAACTGTCTGTGATAGATTACGTATCACAGACGGTTGGTAGATGGAACCGTCTGTGATAGCCTCTTCTCTATAAAATCTCCAAGCATTGGTGCTTTTTTTCCTTTAAAACAGCTATATATATATATATATATATATATATATATATATATATATATATTATAGTCTTGTTAGCTTACTTCGATGAATGACAGCTAGCTAGCTTTCTTGATCGTTCATCCTAAGCGTGCGGGTGAACCACGGCCTACTTCATCGAACTGACACACTTTGGAGTGTATGATTTGCTTCATGCCAATCACGATTTGCGTCATGCCAATCCTCCACAAGATGTAGCTTAATCGCACACTCCAAAGGTGTCAAGTTCGATGAAGTGGGTTGTGGTTCACCAATGTTTAGGATGAAGCAAGGAGTGAGCTAGCTAGTAATTCAGCATTGAGTTAGCTAACAAAGGCTACGCACCTATATATATATATGTGTGTGTGTGTGTGTGTGTGTGTGTGTGTGTGTGTATATATATATATCTGTGTGTGTGTGTATGTATGTATGTATGTGTGTGTGTGTATATATATATATATATATATATATATATATATATATATATATATATATATATATATATATATATATATATATATATATATATATATATGAAGTCGGGTTTTAAAGGCAAAAGTGCCACTACTTGGAGATTTTATAGAGAAGAGATCAAGAATAGAGAAGAGGGGAGGCGGCTCGGGAGGAAGGGCGCCAGGTTCGGGAAAATAATTAATTGACCAAGATAACAGCATATTGCTCAGTTTTGAATATTTATGATTGCTTTCAGATGTAGAGTTGCACAAGATGTAATCTTGGCCTTCTCGATACTTCCCAATATTCTTTATCAATTAAATATGATAACAATAAATCGAGTTTTGAGCTCAAATAATGCTTCACTAAAATGTCAAGAAATAACTTCTAAAACAATGCTTTATACTTTCAATCATCACAAGGTCATTCAACTAACAGTGTGCAAAAATGCTCTATTATTTGATTAGCCAATTAGTAACCAGTTAAATTAGAACTAAATAGAATCACTAATATCAAATACTAGACATAATCACTAATCTCAATAAAATAGCCAATCTGCCATCAGTAAAACAGCAAAAGTACAGAACACAAATTATCCTCATCAAGCTGACATTGCCAATCACGATTTGCGTCATGCCAATCCTCCACGGCATGTAGCGAATCGCACACTCCAGTGTGTCAAGTTCGATGAAGTGGGTTGTGGTTCACCTGAATGTTTAGGATGAACGCCCAAGGAGCGAGCTAGCTAGCTGAATTCAGGCATTGAGTTAGCTAACAAAGGCTACGAACTATATATATATATATGTGTGTGTGTGTGTGTGTGTGTGTATATATATATATATATCTGTGTGTGTATGTATGTATGTATGTATGTGTGTGTGTGTGTGTGTGTATATATATATATATATGAAGCTGGTTTTAAAGGCAAAAGCAGCCACTACTTGGAGATTTTATAGAGAAGAGATCAAGAATAGAGAAGAGGGGAGGCGGCTCGGGAGGAAGGCGCTGTGTTCTGAAAATAATTAATTGACCAAGATAACAGCATATTGCTCAGTTTTGAATATTTATGATTGCTTTCAGATGTAGAGTTGCACAAGATGTAATCTTGGCCTTCTCGATACTTCCCAATATTCTTTATCAATTAAATGTGATAACAATAAATCAGAGTTTTGAGCTCAAATAATGCTTCACTAAAATGTCAAGAAATAACTTCTAAAACAACAGTTTTATACTTTCAATCATCACAAGGTTATTCAACTAACAGTGTGCAAAAATGCTCTATTATTTGATTAGCCAATTAGTAACCAGTTAAATTAGAACTAAATAGAATCACTAATATCAAATACTAGACATAATCACTAATCTCAATAAAATAGCCAATCTGCCATCAGTAAAACAGCAAAAGTACAGAACACAAATTATCCTCATCAAGCTGACATTGACAATTATATATCCTCATCAAGCAATTACCATATCCCAACACAATACCAAGTCTCCCAGTGCTAGTCAAGATAGATTGAAATACAATTAGCACAACACAATTAATAAAGTAAATCAATTCTGAAAAAACACAAACAACTCACGAAGCGATGGCAAGAGGCGACGGCTTGTAACATCCCAGTTTTTCTGAGTCTTTTTAAAGTTTTCAAAATAAAAAGATCCATTTGGTTTTGATGAGAGTTCAAAAGCTTAATTTGAGATTT